>JAQIXS010000850.1:0-37730 GCA_034700785.1 Rossiulus vilnensis | reverse complement strand
AATGCCATTTAAATAAAGCCATTTAGTGGATACATTGGTAAAGCAATTCAACAGGTGGCACATCGTGTTCCCTGGTGTATTTACTTGAGAAAAAAAAAAAAGGTTGCACGACAGTAGGCTCGTAATCAAGAACCCCTAAAATCATTGTCATATTTTGGCTGAAAGACAGACTGAGTACATTTACTTATGAAAATCTGCTAGGCAATGACTTGCACGCATTTTAACGATGTTGTACACCACCCGGGCCAAGTTTTACTAGCCGAATATCAAATACGTAAATTGTTCGTATTGAATTTTTCCATCTTGCAATATGCTAGTACTGATTGGCTTGGGCTATTAAAATACCTTTTTATTTGATTTTGGAATTCAAATAATGATACTCCCTTCTCATTTTTTTCAAGAATATGATGCAAGCTACACCAATTTTTGTAATATGTATATACATAAAGAATGATGCAGCCAAGTGTGAGTTGTTTCCTCGACCATGAAGTGACCTTTCCTGATGGGAATATGGCGACCCTGAGGACTTTTTTCTAGCATAATTGGTTTCCAATTTTTTCCCCAATTTAAAAGCGTGGCAATAATGTTGGTGGTGTAACTTCCCAAAATGCTGCAAGAGATTGCTAAAAAAACACGTGCCCGGAATGTCTATAGGACGTCACCACTAATGTGTTACAATACGAGCTCATATGAAATTGTAGCACTTCATTTGCGTAAGGTTGAAATAAACGACAGTTAAAATGACATTACTCATAAATTTAGGAGACGCGATAAACTTAAGCTATACCCTTCCTAATTCTACATTTTGATGATACTGTTTTATTCTGGTAGTTCTTAATAACGTTTGTCGACTTAAGAAGTCGTGTTCCCAAATTCAAGGAAGAGAGGTTTTGATAAATTTGAAACATTTATTAAGATAACAGACTCAAGTTTCCCAATTTTTTCTGTAGTTGTCTAATTGTAAACAAACCTTTAGACAAGTTGTAAATAATAATTATTTCAACGTCATTGTTGTCGTATTTACTCTTGCGGAAACGTTTAATAAGTCAAAAACGTCAAAAATCGCTACTAATAAAGTTGGCTACATAATGGCATTACACCAGTTTTCTGAAATAACTTATTCCCTAATCAAATCAACCAACCAGGTATGATTGATAGTGTTCGATTTTCGCAACCTTTGTCATTCAAAAAGGCGTGACAATCGGCAGAAATAAGAACCGAACTCATTTCGGATTTGCGATTTAGCTGAAAATATAGCCTTATTGATTTTTTAGGATTAGTCACGCAACGAACCATCGTTCACTTAACGCAAAAGAGCTAAGTTGGCAGATTTCCGTGCGATAGCGTAGCTACAGTATATGCCTCCGAGCAAATATCCCCAAATTGACACCACTTGTTATCTGTTTACGGTTCGGGTTGGCAATTTTTAAACCGAAGTGTTGTGAATTTGGTTGACTGGCAACAGTCCATCACTGATATTGTACTCGCAAATGCACTAGTTTACTTTGTCGCTTTAGCCTACTACTCGAGTCTCAATGTTCCAATTCCGGTCGAAAATGTATGAATCCTTGCTCATTTCCAAAGAACGGAAATCAATTAGGCCTACTCAACCACAATTCTGGTCATACAAATTAGTACCGTATTAGAACAAAAGACTTTCTACGTAATATATTGAGCATTCGAAATACCTGAATTAAAACACGTTGACGCTAAATTTGTCTTAAAATTCATACTGCACTACTGAATTCGTATAGCTGACACAGTTTATTCTCCGAGATTTTCAAGTTTTGGTGCTGTTGATTTTAGTGTAAATGTTTCAAAACATTTCAACTTCCACAATTACTTATAAAACTTAGAATTCGTGAAGTGGGAAATTTCTAAATCAGTAACTTTTTCGTCATTATGCTCTGTAGGTATCAACGTGCTGACCTATAATATTCACATATTTCGTAAAAGGTTTTGAGGTTTTTCACGGTTTGGAGATCACGAATCTTTAGTCATTATGTCTAATTTCTCCAATTTCACTCTACATAGGCATTTGCCTTGGCATAATTTAGTTTGATCTCAATCTGTTTAAAACAAAGCGGTAATCTGGCTTTTTGAATAACCATTTCTAGTTATGAGTGGCCTAAATTAGTTAAAAACAATCGTGCTTGCACCCAATTTTTAGTATCCCATTGTTTACTAACAACAATGTGCACGTGTGGTTTACTTCGGCCGTCTTTTAGCCTGGATTGCTCAACACCGTCTGTGGCCCTCATAAATTAAAAATTAATGAGAACTAGCTAGTCTAACGTGCGAAGTCGTTGGGGTTTTCCATCATGCAAATATATACCTACAGTTCTTGCTCAAGATTGCAAGCACATATTTATAGGAATTTGGAAACGTCGTTAAACTGAATGATGCATATGATTCAGGAAATGGACATGACCCAATCATCCAATTGTGCTAACGTGCACTATAAAAGATACACTAGTATTTTCGTATTAATCATAAGAAACATAAAATAGATTGAATAATGCCCAAATGTTAACCCTGTACGTCGGCTTATGTAAGCACACATAATCACGTTAGGGTAGCCCAAATGTTTCACAGAACAGAATAACAAATGGATGCACCAATGGCACACAGTACACCTTTACACGTTTGCACAAATGTGACCGTCGTGAATATAATGCGTCACATGCCGAATCGACAATAAGTCTTCGTCAGTTTAACGAATGTTGATGTTAATACGATCACGAACTTTTAACAACATTGATAAAAGTATTGTCTTTACTTTGCTTATAGTTGATATTCGGTGTATTTGAACGCATCTTGTCACAAGGATTCTTCCGGGAAGAAGTACGGGGTTTCAAAATAAAACGAACAATTGAGTGACACGAATAAAGAACATTCAGAAATACAGTATTGCAGCGTATTATATGTGAAAACAGTAGACAGATGTGTCGTTCGAAATATTTCTATGATACACACAATTGCCTAAAGTTTTACTTTTATTGATATTAACCAGTAATTAATTAGTGAAAGATAGGGTCTCTTTTACGTGCACAATTGGGTGGAGAAGTAATATCGACAATATACAATACCAATACCTTTAACTATAATAAAAGAATATTTGTACTCAGCCAATTCCAAAATGCCATACATAAAATAAAACACCAACCACCTGTAACAGCCATTTACGTTCCGTCGCCATTCAAAAAAACTTAACCCAATATAGAAAATGAAAGGGGACACGCATGCGCCTAACTAAACAAATCCAGCAACCATCGCTGTAATAAGCCCATAACTGGCTTAAATTTGGATGCAATGACCCTTTTCTATGCCTTAATATCGGCTAGAAATATCATGCTTAATTATTTGCGTTAGAAAAAAGAATGCTATAGTTCGGAAAGCATTAGACATCTAGCAGAGCGATGCAACATGGAGTTATGGAAAACGTTCATGCTTTTTTAAAATAGATTTTGAAAATGCCAAGATTGCGATTGGTTATTAAATTTAGTGAGCCGTATTAATAAATCTGAGGACAAACAGTACCTCGCCTAATTAACGCCAAATTTTAATTGCGTAGTAGTGATGGGTATATAATTTTGTTTTGAGTTTTAACTAAAGAACTAAAAGAAGAAAGCATTTTTTACTTTTAACTGAGTGCATTTCTGTTTTGATTTAAAGAAATTACTTTTTGATATTCACGATTATGCATAGATAAATATCTACCATTTGCTTTCAAGGTTATATACTCAGTTTTATTCATATGGCCCATTTTATCGCAATTGAGTTAATTGAGATTTCCAAAAACATGCTGTTAAAAAGAACTCAAAAATCAGCATTTGAGCAAACAACAAACGTAAACTAATTAGACAAAGTATAGGTAGTAACTACAGCATATATCCTGTTTTATTACCATTGTAATTAATAAATTTAAGATGTAAATGCATTCATGCATCGATCCACCACGGGACGCACTATTAATTTTCAGACCAAAAATTTCCTTAAAAAACCTTAAGGAAAAAAAAAAAACACCTGCGTGACCCCTTGCAAAATCACTTACTTTGAGAGCTTTTGGGCTGTTGGAGTAGTCTACAGGCTGGCATTTAAGGCTGTATTCTCGTCCCCAGACCTGAAATCCCTGTAAATATAAAGGCCACTTACTCTCAGGGCATTTGGACTGTTGGAGTAGTCTACGGGTTGACAGTTAAGGTTATAGTCTCGTAGCCAGCCAACTAGACCTAGCTGCAAAAAGAAGTGATGGTCAATGTGAATTATAGTGGCCAAAGGAAAATCTAGATAAAGAGAAAACAGAAAGACATTCCACAGAGCAGTATTAAGAGATTCCCCAAACAGCAACAAATCCCATCACAATCGATAATTACCACCAAAGCGTTATAAAAAACCCTAAGTAGTAGTTAACTAATTCGAGAAAAAATCACCACGCCAAATCACCACCATTAGTACGGCATATAATTAATTAAGTGAACGCGTCATTAATCAATCTAGAGCTTTTGTATGAAGCTTTAATCAGGCGCAAGCTACACGTAAATTTCACCAACCATGGATGTTACACTTATCTTTGAAGGCTTGTATTTTTCTCCATTTCTTAAAAAACTATCTCAAACTCGTTCTTATGAGAAAGGCCGATTTGTAGAAATATGAATGTTGCGAACGTGTAACGTCCATGGTTAAAAATTAAGCTATTCACCACAGCTTTGCCAGCATATTTGCAGGGAATAATTCTATGCATGCTCAAAGGGAAATAACTGCCTACTTTTTCAACAATTTACAAAAACGATGGTTATACCTATCAGGAGTTAAGTTTGTCAAAAATGCCAAAATGCGGAGTATAGCTTGACAAAACAAAGAAAGGTGCAACAAAATATTTATTATTAGGATATGATAAAAGTTAAAATCTGATGTTTCATCCATCTTCCAATGAAATATAATAGGCGCAAACAATGAATAACTGGAATTGTTTGTGTGGAAAGTGTTGAAAAAGCAAACTGGTCTTAAGGATGGTTGCTAAAAATGGCAACTACAAATTTACGATCATGCGACTTCTTTGGTATAACCAATCAAATGCTTGCTATTCTATTGGCGAATTTATAGCTAAGTGAATTGGTGTTCGCGAACAATGTTCATGCATAACATTGGTGGCGAACACATGTACCAGGAGGATTTGCTTAACTATAAACCCGCCAGAAATGTTTGGGGATCTTTGAGAGGCTTCGCGTGCACCAGTCTTGCAGCATTGACGTCATCATTTGCTTTGCATCAGACGTCAGTTGCGCAAATAGCATGCAATCAAAACATTGCGTTCAACACAGAAATGGCGACTGAGAGTGGCTTATCTAGTAACTTATTTGGAAATTCTTCTCACCACAGTCATTGGCATGGATGGTCAAGAAAATATCGGGAGCGTTTGCGTGGAATAATCTATCGCATTACATGTAATGATGCATGCAGAAGATTAGTTTAACCAAATTAACTTAGTAGTTAGCAAAAATTAAAGATTATGCTGGTAGGGGTGGCCCAAAAAGAAGTTGCTTTATTTTATTCAAACCTTTTGTTTTTCAGCTCTTTACTCAGAATTAGTTCATTCGCTAACAATAAGGAACATATCACTACCTACCAATATCTTTCACTGATTTACTCATTCTTGTTCATCGCATACATAAGTATATTTTTCCGTATAAAGATGCGAGTTTCAGCACGCAATGAAATTAACCATTTAGCTCATGCATAGTCCATTTTGTTATCTAAAATATTTCAACTATATGGAAATAAAACCATTGTTGGCATCAAGATGCCGGCGGCTCTTGCCACCAAAGCTCATCTTCTTTGTGTATGATATGATACGCTATCTATCATAAACAATACATGAGCTAATGACTGAGAACAAAAACAAAGGCGATCATTCGCCATATCTTTGCCTAATCAGAAACGATCAACACAGCCATCCCACTGACATGTTTTTCAAATTCTTTGGTAGACACTTGGCATCTTGCACCGTATCGACCTATGAGTTGTTTGCAAATTAAATGCAGTTATCAATGCTTTCAATTTAACAGTCTACAGTTTCCTTGATATTTTTGAGACAGGAGGTATTCCCATTGAATTTTATAGGTCGAACATACACGTAGCCGTGCCTGAAATCGTTTTATAAATTTGATCACAATAAAGTGCAGCGTGTTAATTGTTTTTCCTGTGTTGGCAGTGGACTTTCAATGAAGGATATGCACAAATTCAACACATAGAACGTCTTGTATGTGTCACTTTCCTATGAAATTGCGTCAGCTGTTTAACTAGTGAAATTATTAGGCAAGTGTCATGTATTTTATTTGCATTTTAAGGCGCTCGTATAAACCCGAGTCTGAATCGCTTTTGATCTATTGTGTAATCTGCAGTAACTTATTAATAGCGCCATTGCGAAGAAATTACGATCTAAGGGCAATTTTAAGTTTTCCTTGCCTTATATGTTTGTTAAATGAGACGTAATTGTAAAAAAGTTACCATAAAATTAAGGCTTTGAATAAATGTTCAAAATGTTAGGATACGATCACGACCTTTTTTATTTAGTCTTCCCTTTTGACTAAACTTCATCAAAATGAGCATTTACTCAACACGGTATTATCAATATCCATGTCATGCATAAAGCAACTTCTTTGGTTCATTGGGCTTAACAATATTACACCACACATTTTGTCAGAGGTAATTTTGCGAATACTGGATAAATCCTACGATCATACCTTGCTCAGTCGCCGTGCTGTATGGTTTGCATTGCCATCCCAGGTTCGAGAAGGAAACCCATGCAAATAAATATTGCAAAGTGAACCTTCGGGAGTTTAAGCAGTGCTTTCGTAGGTAAAAAGCATATTCAGTCCCTAGTTTTATTCAGGCGTTTTAATGTAGGATGCGTAGCGTTTGGGTGCAAGGGAAGGTGGAAGTTTGGTTTTTTTTGTATAATTCACAAACCAATCGAAATGGACTACGAAGCAGTTGGCTGGCAATATACTGTAAAATGAAAATGCATGTGGAATTCATTTAATGAAGTGATGTGCTGTAGGCTGTGAAGAAGATACTCCAGCTAAATGGGTTTGGCACTACGTCTCTGCAAACACTTAGCCGAGATTCGCAAGGAAGAACTTACCATTGATAGATATTATGCAAATTCATTCATTAATGACGTCTGTAGTGTTAATGCTGGCGTATGCAATAAACTAATATAACGCGCCACTGTCGCTGATTGATATTACTACTCTACTCCCTTATTTGGATTACAAAACTTAACAGTCAAGTTTCAGTCATTAAGATATGTGTCTGTCTTAATTTTTGTTGGAACAAAAACTGTGTTTATGGTTGCCTAAACGTTCATTTTAACGTATAGCCAACGATAAACGCACATGCCACTGATTAGCTTAAACTGATAAACAAGATAAAGAAGTGGCTTTAGAGAAGACTACTGCATATTAATAAAACTGACCGCATTATTACTTGATTTTGAGGTCATCATACAAATTATTGCGGCTTTTGATTATCTACTTAAAAGATAAATACACTCAATAAAGATAGTCGCGTCTGGTCATTAAACTTACTATTCCAAGCTGTTGACGATCCAAAAAAGGAAGAGTGTAAATACTAATAGATGGAGCGTACGCAATGAGCTATTGCACTGGAGATAACATATCGCGCTATCCTCACACACATCAAATATCTGAGAAATATTTGCATCAAGTGCCATGCATATATAAAATGTTTTCATGCACGTTACCTCGGCGAAGAGATAGAAACTGAAAAGCACCATGGCGATGTTATAAATAACCAAAATCCTCCGAAGCTCAAAAGGCTCTCTATCTTTCATAAACTTTGGTCCAACATATTTCACAAGGTAAATGTACGAGAAACATATGACTGCCGTAGGCCACGGACTGTCCATTAAAAACCAGCCATCTACCCTCCGATCTGCAACGGAAAAAAAGACATTTAGAATGCAAATTTATTGCTATGTGGAATGTTAGAGAAATTATAGCGTAGCACTGCAGTACTAACAAAGGCAGTGCATTGCCTTATTAGCTGCTCTAAAATAGGGTTTAGGTCGGATTGTGGTCTATGGTGGATTCGCTGGATTGCACACAATGGCATTAGTGTAATCTGCGATAATGGCCTCTACAGTTTACGCTAAGATCGTAGGATTACATTAAAATTTTATTTGACTCTCCATTTAACTGGACCACTAAACTAAAATTACTCAAAATTGTTTGTAAATGCTCGTTGATTACGCTACAATATGTTGCTTTTCTAGTTAACTAAAACCTGTTGTTCAAGCAACATCGTGTTCCTGTTATGACACCGGTAAGCCTGTTAACAGGTATAACTCGACTGATAAAGGATTGTATCGTTAACTTTTTTCTCTCTTGAAGCAAGTGCCATACACATAATGCTGACAGTTATATTGTTTAAGCTATATTTAAGCCAAATTTAATTCTCTTAAAATCAAGCATAAGATTTTTCATCAATTTATTGGAATGACAGTCTTGGGATCTCATCAAATATTGAAAGGATAAACTATGACAGTACGGATTAAACATCAATAATGTACAAGTGAAATCCCTTCTCATGGGATGTTAGGTGGGATTGAATGTCCTAGGTCGCCAATGGATCAATAGCCGATGGGGAGTGCATACCAACATCACTGAAATTGGGATTTGTCCAGAAGTGAATAGTGAATTTGGACTACAGTGAGTACATTCATCATGGTGCACAGTTGCAAGCTAATTGGTTCATTAACATCGATGATAAGTCTGGCTATGTTTTTGTGTTGTTTCTTAATGTTATTTGATTTTGACAAATCGCGATAAATTGGTGTTGAATTTACGTTCACGCATTTGTCTTGGCCAATATTTCTATTTATTCAATCAATTTTTATTTCACAATTTGGTGATTAACATGCCGTCCATATCTGACTACAATTTTCACGTTGCGTTTCCGTTCCACTTTATAGAAATATTTTACGCCCCTTGTTAGTCGGGCACGTATTACTCCATCAATAGGCCAGTTCATTCTTTTAGTAATTTTTATTGCATTTCTATCCTTGTTCCACAAATTTGGATGCTAAAGAATGTTTCTTCTTCTGGGTGCGCTGTTTCTCACGCTTGACCTCGACCTCCTTTTCGTTTTTCGTTACACAAAAATCATGGACGAACGTAGAGGTCAAACGTGTTCCACCCACAACGGGTTCTTAAGACCCATGTTGATATAGGGACGTGTCACGAATCGCATGACATCCTGATGGATGCTTTTAAACATCATTTTGGAAAACATTGGACACCACCTTGGCATATCAATACTATTCAATATGACGATATAATAAGTGCGCTAACTTCGCCATATCATTGTTTTGGATTTTTGTTAACTCAGGCCAGGCATTTTACAATCTGCACTAAATGACACTGAAATTTGTAATTGGGTGACTAGGAGCGCTTGATTACCAGTTTCACCGCAACAAGGCTAAAACTAGTAAAGAGTTCAATAATCCAGTGTATGTCCAGTCTAGGAATATTTTATAAATTTCTCGAAATGTAGAGTTTCATTTACCTGACTGAGATGTTCGCTTCTGTTTCATACATTTGTTTCCAAATACTGAACGAGGGCACGAGGAGATCGGCCTACAACTTAACTTGGTCACTGCAACCCCGTAACCAGTGATACAAGTGCATACGCGTACTGAATATTTTTAAAGTTTAGTATTATTACAAAAATTTCGTCTGCAATCCTCAAATCATATCTCGAGAGCAAGATGATGACCCCTCGGCTGATTTTATCTTGTACGTGTTGCTTACTCTCCACGCGTAATTATTATTTACCGCTGGAAATATTGCATGAACGGACCTTGAGGAGCACATATAGCATGGGAGAGAACATATGCTAATCACATACCCTATTGTCTTACATTTCCTCACAACTTTCGCAAACGTCCTTTCCTAAATTGCACACTCGCAAAACGTTTTTTTTTTGGCAATTATTTTTAATTTTAATACTTGAAACTGCCAGGATCGCAAAGGAGGAGGGGAGGAACGAAGTATGTATTACAATATAGGTCATGGAATATTGCTACGATTTGCCACCCATTCGACTCTTTCAAGCATAACTAATACCACCAATTTAGAATTCAGATCACGCCCCACAAAGTCCCTGATTTTGATTTTAGAGAATTAGAATAAAAATTCAATACTTGAATTTGGTTTGTCGGGGATAATTTGTTAGCGTTTCCAGAATATTGTAGTTACGGAGGAATTAGTAATCACCCATGGAGGGTGAATGCAAGTGCAAACAGTTTTCACAATTTTTTTCTCCACATGTTTGTTGAAATATTCCTGCATAACTATCAATAGGTCATTAAAGTAACTGAAAAATCGTTGGTTGAAATTGAGATCATGAAAATCCTCGAGAAATCCGTGAATATGCATTAATATTTTTACGACTGGTTTAATCATTGGACAGTTTAAGAAAATACAAGTACGGTATTTAATGCTCATTCACTTGAACAAAATGCTTTGTTCATCTCCTGCTAACAACCGACTAAACATAAAAGACGTGCTCTGAAATTGATAACTTGATTTAAAATGTAGGCCTATTAAATCACCAAATGCTCTAAAATCTGGATGAACAATGTGTTTTCCAGTCCTTCTAAAAATCCTTGATTTACATTTATCAGATCCTGTAGGCGCCCTTATCAAACACTAAGACGGTCTTTTACTATTCTGCCACATGGGTCTTCATGTACAGATAATGACCACTAAATTTAGGTTAATTTTTTTAGGTGTTCGTTTCACGAAATCACACTGCCGGGTGGGGCAATAACCTAAAAACACATCGCACCACCAGCATCATTGGCTAGCGGGGCAGCTATTTCAGTGGATTTAGACCACAGAGCTCTCTAAAAAAAATAGTTGCTTCGAATGTGTGTTTCAGAGTCTGTGAAGCTACAAGTACGTTTACCCCGACCTTGTGCAGGATTGGTTTAGTCTAGAATCCCATATTATCTCAGCTGCACAAGGTTGCAGTTATTGAGAGACTCATTGCCTCATTATGCAAAAACGTAGTAATTAACAGTCGTGATCATACCAGGGGCGCTTCATTGACGCATGATCTCGTCACCATCAGATACAGCTGTAAGTATGAACGCAACAAAAGCGTTTAATCTGACTAATAATATGGAAATATTAAATGTCTGCCCAGTGCACATTGTCCCAATTTCATTTTTTTTTTCAATCAGAAAGACGGACATTTTGTATCAGTTTTGCTATCAGTTTCCGTCTAATCTGTAACCTACATGTGGATTGCTTCCTTTCACAACCAGGTAAATTAAGTAAATATTGAATGGGAAAAATAAGAAACTAGTCTGGCGCTCCTAACGGCGGAGTTCGATTTGCACGAGGGTTCAATAGACGAAAAATTGATGAAATTCGGTTTCGAAGTCGTTAAATCTGAACCATAATTAATGTCGGAACTAATGAGGTGACGTCACCGCGCAGCGGAGGGGGACGGGGACAACTTCCGCATTGCTCTTCACGGTGGATTACATATGAGCAGCAAGAAAGAAAAAAAGCAGTTGTTTCACTTTGGGTAAAAATTACGACAGGTTGTTTAGAATCAACTTTTGTTTCTTTTCGCATCGCTCATTTGAGAGGCGGCTGAGTTTTTTTTCTCTTCGATTTCCTCGCCATTTAACGGAGGTTTTTGACCTCCCTTCAATGAAAAGGTCGCCTTTAATTGTTGATCCACGTGGTTGCATGGCAATATTACTAAACTTTAACGAGATAGCCTATAGAGGTGAGCTCTTTACAGGGTGACTGCAAATGGACTTAACAGGTACACGACACTGTACATGTACTGTTTGGGCACTTTCACCTCGCTGCACTGATTATTGATCCAAACAGAACAAAATCGTTAATTCAGTTATTGGATAATCCGATCATGCATTTGATGGGATTTGCGATGTCAAAAGATATCTGAAAATGATCCATGTTTTGCAAAATTTTCAGCTTGATTGGTAGATATTGAGTGTAGGCTATGATTGAGCTCAATAAAATAGTGTCCCATGCATTCAGCATTGTGTGTAGGGTGTTAGACAAACTGAACAAGTTTTGCAAATAAAAGCGTTTTGCCGCCGTTTTGATCTTTTGTGCATCGTCGTATATTCAAAACTAATTCGTGTAAATAAGAGGCTAACAGCGGTTTATTTTTCTTGTTCAGTTGTATATGGGACTCTCTGTAGCTCTTCCATTGTCTAAAAGGCATTTTTAATACGAATACTGTCAACTATGAAGAGTGCCTAGTTTTTTAGTTCTGTAAAAAGTGAATGATTGCAAATGAGGTCATTAAAGTACTAGACGTTTCTGGTTATATGTGTGTGCCTCGTGCAAGTGAAGATTACTTTTAATTAAGATTTCTCTGGTGCATTCATTCTTTTAATGAAAACTTTAAAATCAATTAAAAACACTTCTTGACAACTTTGTTTAAAATGTTAGATTATACACTGAATAACATTTTTGCAATGTTGTAGGCCTATAAAAGTCACTGATTTTACATTACCAAATCCTGCAGTCACTCTGCTTTTCAGAATTAACTTGTGCAAGCATCCAAATAATGTCATTTCTACGTCATTTGTTTTTAAAACGATTTCTCATGAGGCACTTGCAAAAACTAATAATATTACTTTTACTGGCAAAGCGTGATGTTACTTCTTTATCCTAAGTAGTTATTATTACTCATTCCGGATCATTCTTGTCTATATTTACCATATGCGTTTATGCTTGCGAGTATTAATGGCAGTGCAAAATAAACCCAAGAAATCATGGAGCGGCAAGGAGTTTCGCAAAGGTAATTAAAAGCCGCATTGAATTTGGTACCAATTTTTACAGCCGGTAGACCATATCGCGAAATGGAGCCCAAAATGTCAGCTCATGCTCTGGCCTTTTGCCAGTTTCATATACATGTAAAAGGAAACGACTGTCACGTCATACAAGAGGAAAAAGCGACTGAGTTGCAAACGTGGGCCTGTGCAAAAAATGGCATCAGAAATTGTACAGGTTTTAGAGGCATCACTGAAATGCTTAAGATTCTCCTAGTGGACGTGATATTTTGATAATCTGTGCCCCAGTTTTCAGAGCTGCTTTTTCTGCCAATTGAACATTTTGATGTCCGAAGGGCAAGTATCCGTCCATTGCCTTCCTAATTTTACTTTGTGCCAGTATTTATTATTAGTTTTTTTTAAACACCCGCGAAACTGCATTTAACACACGCAAGTTCAGTGACATAATGCTCTCCAACCGGACCTATCAGCCGCAGGCGCAAGAACAGGACTGGAACTATAAAAAATGAAGCCGTAATGGCCATAAGCATGAATTGAATCAACAATGAAAAAAATTATCATGAACTAAATGCAAGTCACTCAACAGGTGATTCCTTTCTCGAAGTGTGCGAATCTTGGAATACAAACACCTAAAAATGTAGATTGCATGTATTTTCAAGTTCCAATACAGGTTTGTAATACAGACAACAAATAGATCAAATTGTTTGTGTTGTATTAGAAATTGCATGTGCTTCAGCCAGAGAGCATTGATGTTATAGACTTCATGATCGGAGTATCAGAGAAGATAGTGACCTATAAAAGCTCGGATCGATTTAGAAATGGTGACTCTTCGCACCTTGAAGTTCGCGTTAGTACGACATCGTTTCTATTTTCCCCTCCCCATGCTTTAAAATCCACCTGTTGCCTTGGTTTCTCTTGTCTGACATATAATCACAATTGAGCAGGATGTGAAGCCTCGAAGGCAGCATTAATATTTTGTAACAAATCGAAATTGTACAAATTGTTTAAAGAATGATGAGGGAAATATAGGACGTCTGACGGAAATGAATTCATTACAAACGTATAACAATAAATAAAACGTTTGATCAATTCATTAACTATGTTTTTACAGATTAAGTGTCAAAATACACATGTAGCGATATATGAACAACAGACGATTTGAGAAATCACACGAACAGGATGTCTGGAAATAAGCATGTACATAAGTCAGTTGGAAAACAATGGCCGATTTCAGGTTGATCTTTTAATTTTGAAGCTCCATTTTATGCACAATTTAAGGTTTAGACCAAGCAACGAACGAGTAACTTTTTAAGTCCCAAGGCCAAACATTTGATATATTGGTTTACTTCCCGAAACGGCTGTGACCAGAATTCGAATCACAAAGTTTTAGATTTTTTACTAAAGAAGAGAGTAGTGATGGCCGCCCACAATATGAAATTTCATTACTGCTAACCCCAAGCAGTAATAAAAATTGGCTGGGTGGCAAAAGTAAACTATACCGAAAATTAATCAGGATTTCGGTCTGTCCGTAAAAGCAAAGCGGAAACTGAGATTTTGTTAAATGAGTTCCAACCTCCAGACTACACGGTTAGGTTATTGGGTCAATCCGATTTGCTATTTTGTCACGGATTCACGCTAAGGTCTCGAGTCAACACTAGCTGGTAGTACTAATTGCTATAACAACAGATTTCGTTAGTCGAATTATTCGAACTCCATCTCACGGCCCTGGGGATCGCTCATCGCAGATTTGTTACTTGGCAAATGTGTCAACAAGTTGATAGACCGGCTTTGATCGTCCTCTTCTAGATTAAATGTGCAAATCATCTAAACTCAGGTCGATTTTGAGGCGAACACGTCTGAGCAAACCGAATTTCAGCAATACACAAACAATGCAACATTTAACAGATGATCGATTTAGATGTCCGCTAGCATGCATAAACTTCCAAGAAATGCATGCGTCTCATTTTACATCATTGGAAAAATTCCCGTTTAGTTATTGAAGAAAAAGATGCATGGGTAGAACTCCAAACAAACTTCACAATGTTTCCCTTGTTCATTTTTTTCATTTACATGTATAGTTTTCTGTGGCAAATACGTTTCAGCGAATTTTCGCAATTCAACATTTCATATTTTTTTATTACATTTTATATTATTGGAAAACTTCCCGTTCATGTCTTGAAAAAAAATTTACATTTACATCAGGCAAGAAAACGCGCGCGCGATTCGTCATACTTCGGAATTTCTCCCATGTTTATTTTTTTTTTATTTCATAAATAAACGGGATATTTTCAAAGCGGAAAGCAGTAGCGGGCAACCGATTCGTAAGGGAAAAAATATATTCATCAGCTCAATCAAAACTATCCTGAAATTGTTTCGATTGCCGCAATAGCATTAATCGCTTGGCCTCCCATTCAATTATTCGAAATCCGGCCGGGCACGTGCCCGCACCGGAAGGAACCAAACCCACTCACAGAAATTCGGAAAGAATCTCCCATCATCTCGCAAAAACTGCAAATAAGGCGTCCGTGCGCGAAAATAAAGAAAAGATAAACAAACAAATCGACTCACCTCGCAGCTCCATCGTCTGGTTGTAGGCATCCCGAAACGTCGTCACGAAACCCGCCATAGTTCACTGTCACGATTTTCTGATTTTGTTGTTTTTTTTAACACTCGTTCGTTCGCGATCCGATCCGGGCGAAAAACGCAAGTCCTACGCTCTGCACGTGGGCCCACCTAAATGTGCGCGATCGCACACACAAAGACAACACGGAAATTAGGACAGAGTGGCAAAAGTTGGACCCGGGCTTCTGGTCTACCCGCTCCGAATGTTCGAGCAAACTTTGTTCTAGGGCAGACACGCAGCGTCCATCCACAGTCGCGGTAAGCGCTCAGACTCTACTGACTCTACTCTCTCGACTGGCACAGTCCCTACTGATTGCACCTCCGGGCCGGATATGCAAAAAAACGCTAGCACGCAAACACCCACCACCAGGGGCAACTTCCAACGAAGGTGGAATGCTTCTTCGTACGCGCCACTAGGTCAAGGGGGCGCGGCCCTCGAGGAAGCGGAGCGTCGCCTGGGGGAAGCACCGCGCATTTCTGGCTTCGCTTCATGAGTCTGTTCCGTTCGGAAATTCTGATTCGAGGTTTGTACGTCGATACCTACTCCGCGGAGAGAGGTGGCAGAACCTGCAGAGGTAAAATCCCCATTTTTCGCACCTACTCTTGCGGCCCTTCACTATTCCCTTCCAGCCTAATTTCGGGTCACACTGCACCTTTGCACCCCGCGCAAACGTGCTCAAGTTTCACACGTGCTGCACGGGATTACAATAAATAACGTGGTATGCGCCAAAAAATGTTGCAAATTAACCTCCTCTAGCTACTTAATAGCAGGTCTTCAACGATCATTTCTATAATGCCAATACCTTCTGAGGATGACACTACTAATGAACGGACAGGTGCTGAAAAGTGCTATAACATCCCGTTTTGGCAATGTTGTTACATAAAAGCATGAACAATGCTTAGACTTTTGTTTAATTCGGTTTCTATCAGTCGAGCTTTCCACGTGAAGTAGAAATGACATAATTATATGTATATGTCTAGATCTAGTGGCGGTTATTGATGCATTTTTTAAGGTGAAAACTAAGCTTTTCAAATATTGCCATATAATGCGTCCTGGGCTGAATGCACCAGATTTATTTTATTACTGTGTCTACCTGTAAAAAGGATTTCCACATTGATTATCAGTTGATTGAATCAATTTGAATGCGTGACCAATTAATATAGTGCACATACAAGTTTATAGGCTATACTAGCCTATACATATGTACATACATATCTATATTATAATTATGTACATCTAAATGTTTCCATATTTGAGCTATGTGATGTAAAAACCCAGGATTATCGCATTTCAGTGCGTAAATTGATGTAAATAAACTGTGATCAGGAGCATGTACATGTCTTTCATTTGTGCAAAACAAATTTTTTTTGCGGCATGCGTACTTAAAAATTGAAACTGTAGCTCAGAACGGTGCTTCTAGTGGGGAAAAATATTTTAATGAAAGTGAAATTCGTTGTGTAAAAAATGCATCAATTATGACTGCGATGCGTGGCTTAGTACTAATTATGAAAAATGTCGCAAAGTAACCTAGATCCAGTTCATGAAACGAAGAATGGGAATTTCGGTAATCTTCTGTCATTTTTATTTAAGAAGTGAGGATTAAGCTTGCCAACCGTAACGAATTTGCCAAAAAATTAATTTTTTATCTAACACAAAAATGTCCCATTCACATGCCTTTGAGTCAAGGAACTAAAGACAGAACAGTCGGTGCATATGCAGGTGTACTCAATAAGTCGTGTTGAGCTAGTAACCTAGTTTTATGCAACATGTATGGTATAAAGAATGAAGCAGCAATGGAACATCTTTAAAATGCCCTAAAAAATTGGGGCTGAAAAGTATGGCGGACAGCAATAGTTTTTAGTTAAGCCAGCATGCCATAAAAAGTAAATGAAAAATATTGACGGACGTTCATTTTAGGGTAGGTTTTTGATTTGGTGCAAATTAGTGAAACGTAAGTAGTCCCACCCATGTTTTTGAATTACCTCACCATGTTAATTAAACGCCTGGTTGTATGGTTAAAGCAATCTTTTGTTCTTAATTAAACATTGTCTTTCGTCATACGTTCATTTAAAACTATCTACATGTATATCCATCATAACGCAAATAGCCCCAAACGCTTTTGTTAGAAAACCCGAGGTGAAAACATTTTTTAAAGAAAACTGGCTGCTATAAATATTCTGCATGTATCTAGAATGACCGTAGCGATTAACCAATGATAACAAAACTGATCAATAAAGAAATCGTCAAAGAATGTACCAAGTATGATTTTTAAATCTCTAGGTGGAAATTTCTCATAATCAGAATATTGTTGAAAAGGTGCGTTTTCTAATCTATAACTCATAGATCATCCTTCGAATCGTTAAGTTAATGCTAGGCCATGTCGGATATTTAAGTAGTCTCATTTGAAGCATGCAAACTGAAGGATTAATAATGCAAAGCAAGGCAAAAGGACTGGATCGAAAATAGAAATAAAGGCCGAAAATCCAATCTTCAGTTGTAATTAATTGATTATTAATATGAATTATATAAATCAATGTGATACATTATCCACGCGAAATAGTTTTGTGCTGAACATGCTCAACATGTGAGTTTTAGCTTTATCGTACGTTTAAAAAAATTGGCTGCTCAAAATTATCGGTATGTATGCATGTGTTTAGTAATGCGAAACAGCAAGTGTCAGTGGTCCAGCATACTATAAAAGTGGCACTGAACTTGCTCGCAAAAGTACAATGTACTAAAATTGCATTAACTAGGATAAGTAAATGTAAGTATTATTATTTTTTTAAAAAAAACTAAATATAAAGTGCTGTAGCTTGGTAATTTTGATAATCTTTATTTGGTAAACTTAAACCATGAATTCTACTTCATATACAAAGTGTACATGCATACGGTATTTGCATACACTATTTGATGTAAACAGCTTCAAACAGCTATTATGAACTAACGTGACCTATTATTTATTAATGTGGTTAGATTATTGTTATTATTTAAATCCGCATCAGTATAATTAAATCGGGAAATTAATTCAAGTGGTAAGTTTGAATGTACAATACAATTGTACAAGCCACAAGGTTTACATGTATTTCAAGTATTATGGATGGTAGTGTTCTAAGTCGAATTTCATAGTAAAACGTATTTGTACGAAAAATAATGGCACTGTTCTCGTATAATGGTGAACCTATTCTTGAAAATAGCACAAGATAGTTTCAAGATATAACTGCATGTACACCGGAATATTTATACAGAAATAATCTATTTATTAGATTTACATGTAGATAAGGATTTGGAAAGTAATATGCTGTATTCGTAAGATATGATCTTTCTGATGAACGGCCTGTTTCGAATTTTTACAATCCTCTTAATAAGAAGTCATGGAAATGTTATATTAAACAAATACTGCTATGCTTTTTCTTAATTTTAGGGACCGTTACACTACGAGGAACACAGCTAATAATTTCAAAAGACCAAATGATTTTTGCTTTAATTTTATCAAAGAACAAACGATTATGAATGTGTTTAATTATCTCTTACTTCATATTTATTCTTTGAAACTGTTTGGAAAAAAGATCGTCTTAGTACGAACACGAACGTGCGTGTAAATACTGTATGCAACATAACACCTAAGGTAGCACACACATCGTGTAGGGTATATTTAATTACTTCATTCTATAAAAAAATGCATCATCGTCCTAGCTGGTACCGTAATTTATCATTTTTTTTGCTACGTTTTACTTGAAAATATAGAGGTGAATATCCCTTACCGCTTTCACTTTCTAGTAATCATCGTCCATACATGTATATATTCGTGCGTGTTTTCTAGTAATTTATTGCTTTTTAAGCCGAAACCAAGAATTTCTTTTGTCTTCGTTGGATATGAGAATAACTTCCTGTTACACTAATCTCAAAGATGCTCACTAAAGGAGACGTTCTCGGAGAGGTTGTTAAAGTTCTACGCGGCCTTGTTTTCTTAAAGTTTTTGAGAACGGTTAAGTTTACCTGATTTAATATTTGAGGGATTTTGGCCTAAAATAGCTAATTCTTTCATAACTATCCCCCCCCCCCTAAAAAAAGCCAGAAATCAAATTACATTGCCGGGGATATACATGTATTGTAAACTTCTAAAAAATTCGACTGCCACCTTCTTTTAATGATTTTTTGCCCAAACGTTGCAGAGTTAACCATAGCAATTAATCGGCAGTCAATTATTTTAATGACATACATGTACTTGACTTGTAACCCAGGAAGGTTGATCCCAGACAATTAGACAAATACACTTTACTTAGCGTTTTCGGGTGCGCCTGTGTAATGGTTGAAGGTCCCATTAATTTCTTGTATTTTAAAATAAAAAATTGTTGCGCATTTTATGCCCGAAAACTGTGCTTGTTTAAAGACATTTTTCTGCTTCTGGCCAAATATTTCTCCAATGATCAACAATAGGTTGTAGCCATAAATGTATTTGTAACTTATAAAAGGGGAAAAGTCCACATATAGGGTTTATAAAATGTCATATCCATCTTGTAAATGCAGATGAGGGTAATTAACGGAAAAAAACCGCGAAAAAAAGCAAAGTATATTCGTAACCTTAAAGAGGTTAATTGTAAACGCGTAGTTTTAATTATTTTCATATGCAACATTTCTCGAATGTTATAACGCGCTAAACTACATGTATGTTTATTCTTTTGGTTTATCTTTGATATAAGCTGCACTGTTTACCGACAATATTCAAAATTGATTGTTAAAGGAACAGCTAATTGGTTTTTGTATCTCACCTGTTCCGCTAACCTTAACGGCGTATGTCGTTTGACCTAAATCATCCAAACTATGATGTAGTTACTTATCTTAAATTTTAAAAAGGTCTTGTAAACATGCCAATAAACATTAGATTGCTTTTAATAGCATAAATGCTGTGAAAAAAGGTGGGGTTTCTATGAACATTTCACCTCAAATAGACGTGTTTTAATGGTTATGCAGGGATTTCTTAGAAAGAAAATCCTGTTAATTATTTATTTCACTGCATTCTTGACTACTTTCGACCGCTCACTTTTATGGTGGAAAAAAATTAAAGTCTGTATCTTCTTCCTTCTTGGCCACTTTCATACTCACGCGTAACAATGTTCTCCTTACCCGGAAGCTTTTTCCTCCAGAAGATTTAAACAAATAATATAGGAAAAAAAGCCTAGTGAAATTCTCCCCTCAAGTGAGGATAAAAGTCATTTTAGCACACAAGTTCGTGATGTTTAATTGAAAATTATGCCGACGAACTTTACATCAAGTGAAAGGAAAAAATTTAAAGCAGTTTCCAAGCGTACAATTCTTTAAATATATTTTAAAAAGGCAAAATAGTTTTACTTTCAATTTTTGTCCTTTTAGTTACAAGCGAACCTTGTACTTTACCTAAGTTAGATGTCATATGAGAAAATATAGTACGTAAAAAAATTATTTATGTATGATATAAAATAGTTTACGTATTCTGATGTTGCAATAAATTAGATATATTTTAAATACGTTCATGTATTGTAAAAATATTAAATTTCTGGAATAAACATCTTATATTTAGGTTTCTTACAGGTTTGTATTACTTAACACTTTCGTAGAACCAAAAGGACGATAACCCCTTTAGATTAAGAACGCGAAGGGTTTTGAGAACGGAATAAATTCAGAGTATTCACTGATTTTTATTTTTATTTTTTAATGGTCAACTTGGCGGGGGGCAATTTCTCTCGAGTTAATTTTCATGCGATAACATAAACGTCGGATCCTGAATGCCGCAGTTCACTCTGGGATATCTGCTAACGGTGTTTTAATGGTGTGAACCCATATTTTTAGGTGAGACAAATATAACTTGTCAAATCATAGGGGGAGATTAATTGCGCTTTCTTTTATTTAAAAATTCCTACTGCTTTCAAATAGGAAGTTTTATTTTACTGCATTTATAAAAGATTTGAAATGGTTGTCTGAAACTATCATGCTATTCGTAATAACTGTGAGATCAATTCCACAAGATAAATTTATCAGAAACTAGGCAATGGATGTTGATGAATTTGCTAATATTTGCATGACAGTTTCATCATGCAACTGGCATACGTATTCCAATTCGATACTGGTACAAATCGAGAACGGCGTATTTCATAGTATAATCCCCAATAGTTCTTTATAAAGATATGCAGACCAATTTATTAAAATAAGGCATGTATAAATAATTCGTAATAAGGAAGTACATGTATGTGTTGAGACCATATTTCATCTAAGGTTTCGACATCTCCACAGTTTATTGTAATATATTGTACATAAAAACTTATGCGAAGTAATTGGCAAGAATTTTTCGGTAATGCCTGTCTTAATCCATATTTTGTGAGCACATTTAAAATAATATCAATTTGTTCAAATTTCAGGGTGCGTTAAAATATCCAAACGTTTTAGCATATTAGTTTTTACAATATTTTTTTTATCAGATCCATGTATTTGTGTGTATATTTTGTAGCTCAATAATATTATAAAAGGAGGATTTTTATCTAGTCACTCATAGAGAAATTATTTCTGGCAGAATAATTCGTTAAGCATTTGTATTCTTATGTTTATTTTATTCGAAAACGTATAATCTGCGGGCTTTATGCGTATATATATTTTTTATATTTACATCTCCTTGTTCATTGAAGCTTATCTTTAATGCTGCATACATTTTTTGAGACTAGAAGCATTTTTAAATTTTTTTAAATTACGTTTGCAACTTTCACTAGTGAGGTGGTCGAAAAATTATGTAATTTCATAAGTTGAACCTTACAGATAGCTAGAAGGTGTCCAACATTATGCCTACGTGATGCACGAACATTTTTGGCCTTAAATGCTAAACAAAACGAAACAGTGTTATGCTTTCCTGTTTCGAAGATTATTTGTAGAACCTCAGCTGTCATACATGACTTGCCTACCTATAAAGTTTTCCTTACGCATTTTTTCATGAAATATGAGCGACGTTGTATTTATTGAAATCGGATGTTTCAGTGATTTGTATACTTCATAATAAATGAGTTAAAAGCTTTACTCAAATGCATTGATATTCGTGATAGTGGCGTATCGCTGTGCAAAAAAAAATTTCTTTTAAAATTTCCTGGGCCATTAACATTAAAGAATTTAGGAGGATGGCATTCTATTTAGTCATTGGTTCTGATGGGGTTATTATACTTATTATACTAGTGATCTATTTAGCTTCGACCGAAACTAGTGGTTGGTCCCCCCAATAACAGTAATTAACGTTTTTGATTCGAATTGTGATTTTAGGCACACCCATATTTTTAGCCTTTGCACGTGAAAGTTATTTTATAAGCCAACAAAAAAAACCGTCCATTGTTTCCGAGATTTCAGGAAAAGTGCGATACTATCGCTAACTCTGCATGACGCGAGATTTTTTGCCCAATCACAATACGTATGGTGCCAAATGATGTAATTATTTAAAACGAGCCTATTTTACAGGCTTATATACACATCTATTTGACATAAACCAAACGATTTAATCGCCGTTAGAATATTTTATGAGTCATGGCATGTATGCTGGTTTATTTTCTCTCAGAGGTATTCTTGTGGCAGTGTTTTTGCAGTTTCTTAAGTATCAAGGTCACTTCTGCCTAAATGGCACTCTCTTCCGCCAAAATGTCTTTATAGATTCCAGCATCCATGCTATGGATTTACATTCATGTTTATATGAATAAAACGCATCTTTAATTCATATTATACATTTGATTAGCTCAGTGATGTGAAATTCTTTCTTGATAGAACAAAATCCTTTAAGTAACGCTTGTAACAAATTTTTGTGCATACATTTTTAACACTGGACATTAAGAATTAATACCAAATAAACCAAATAAGAACCGATTTAAAAGAAAAACAACGATTTTATATGCAATGTACATGTATATTATGTCAATTTTATAAAGCGAGATGTTCGGTAATTATTATACTTTGTTTTTGCATTGCTTATGCATATGCGCTTAAAAAAAAAAGTCAAGGTCTTATGACTTCGCCTTAACCCAAACTACCTTGACCTGGCAAGCACTTGTACTGACCATTGCAAAATGAAATTATCCAGAATTGGCTTCTTGAATGTAGTTCAACAGGCAAATTGAATCGGTTATAAAATTCTAGTGACCAGATTTTATTAGCCGCTATCCATTCTGGGAGGGGTTACCACCAGGCGTAATTGCGATGGACGCACATTTGCATGTGAGAAAGTTTTAAAAAAAAACCTGCCCGAAAATTCGTTTACCAGAACCTGTATTGGTCAAGGAAGTAAAATTAGTTAGGAGGGCCCATGAGGTAGGTTCGCTGGAGGTCCATTCACCGTCCCTGACGGTTTCACCATAATCTGAAGACAGGCCTGACCTTAGAAGGCATTTTGGGGTCATTCACCCCCATTCCCGAATACCAGGACAGGAGGACCACTGACAGTTCTCTCATCATCTCTACCCTCCCGTCGCCTTATGTACCGTTGGAAATTGCCCCTTTTATTTCTGGAATATTAATTATGCCTTTCGCATCCCTTTTAATGCACCGAGAGGTCGAAGGGTTACTGATTCATACATGTACATGTTGCTAGTAGGAAACCTTTCCGGAATTTTTTTTCTCACCCTATCTGAAATAGTCAAATAGACATTAAAACTCCCTCATGCAAGATGATTCGTTGACCAGTGGCCACTACAAAGGGAAAGTGCTAAATGCTAAACTAGTAAAACGTCTTTTTAGGTGCGTGTGTTTCGGCAGGAACCGCCTCAGTACATTAGCGTTCATATGTTGTTTTTATGCAATGAGTGGTCAGGCCCGGAGGGTAGGTTAGCCACCTCTGGTGAGTTTGGCCGTTATGGTCTTGGCGAATAACCAGTGCCAAGCGGGAAGGGTGGTCAGATGGGATAAAAGGTAATTGCACTAAAGCCACTCTCCATCCTTACGTATCACTTACTACACTTACTGTCCGACCGGTTAACCTACATTTCGATGCCTCGAATTCAAGAATTGTTTGGACTGGTCAAGATGTCGCTTCTAGATTGAGTCATTATCTTGGTGTTACCCAAATAATATCGTGCGACGTCAGCCTTTGCGTTCCCATTGGGTCATACGACTTGAGCAAAGCAAAAAGCATGTTTCATTTATCAAAATGTGATGCTTTTTCAAATGAAAATATAGCGCCGTAGTTGATAAGGCAACCATCAAATGGGGTGGGTTGTGTAATAATTATTCCACTTGAATTTAGTGATTCTTTGATTAGTTAACAGTGTGCGTAATAATAACGCTGCAAATCAATTAGTTTTTTTATAGTTTGTTCTTATCAAGAATATTTGTCTAAATTAGAGAAACCACTAAAAATTGTCACGGTCTTTGCTCACGCATTACCTTCTTTACGTACAAGTATACTTTTTAATTAGCCATATACAGTGTAGTATAAGTAATGGACTAGCACGTTTTCTCTTATTTATTTACTACTATGTTCTACTTTTCACTTTATTCGCCTACATGCTACCTATGGTCATTCGCGTTGCTAAAAATAACCAATAAACAAAAGTTGACCCTGTTGACGTTATTTAAGCATTTTGTTAACATTGGTTCACTCGCATAATTTTGAAAAACAAGCGACGAAGCATTTTTGGTCATGTGATAATGCCATGACTGTACATACATTTTATTTATGTTACCTGTACATGCTCTTAAGTCGGAATTCAATATAACCCATTGATTTTGTTTTCTCAAAATTATATCCATAGTTCTATAAATGTAAAATGCAATGCGGTATATATGATTTCAAGCACAATTTATAGCATTTGTTAAAGTTGCAGTGCAAAAGGTCAATGTTTGTCTTCTTGTAACCTCGGGAAATACTGTACTGTATTTCAAACAATGCTAATGTCATGCCTTTGGTCCAGATCTGGTTCTATACCAAAACGTATTACATATAAATGCCCAATTTATTGGGCCATCCTGTTGCCTACAATTAAGTTAAAAATCTCAAAGTAAGTACTTCTTTAGTATTTGGCAAAATAAACTATTAAGAATTCACAATTATTGTGAGTTGAACATATAGCTTAACTAGAAGTGATTTAAAAGCTTTGTTTACGTTTGGAAATTTGCCTAAATTTTAAGTCAAAGCCAAAATAATTCAGGAAAAAACGCTTTGCAAATGCAATAACTTCGCTGATTAAATACGACTTTGGGTTTCGTATTATTTTGTGTTAAATGCCTTTGCCTTTTAAGATTATTATTCTGAGATTTCAACATTTTATCACATTATTTTGCTAGTTGTCAATAGTTGATGAAAGAAGTCAGAGATGCATGCTTTGGATCGGGTTTCGATGCTTCGACTAAAGTTGCTTGTTGATTAAAGGGGTCACTGAAACGTTTGGTATGGCCTTAACATTTTGTCCAGTCTCTTGACAGCATCGCCTTATATTTCTCAATAATGACAATTTATGATGGTGCCAAATGCAAGGTAATGAACTGACGTCAACCAATTCTTAATTTTAATATCTAACGATGCGTGTGCAAATAGTTCGCCTGCATTTGACTATAAATTGTCAGGTTAGGCCTGTTTATCTTTTTTACGAGCGTGTTAATGGTTATGCTCGTAACCTTCCGTAACACTAATCTTAAACACCCTGATAGTTTTTAGAAAACAATTTATGACACGATTTATAAGATCAATATTGAAAAGCGCTATCTACATTTGAACTATAGTGTTTGGGAATTACCAGACTCAATAATGCTGTAGTCACCATGACCATTTATTAATATTAGAACGAGAATTATACGGATTTCCGGAAATGACTGAAGCCTCAGTAAGATTTCGAATGTTTCGGAATTACTAGAAATAAAAAAGGGTTTCATCTATTCACCAACTATCCTAAAAATTATGAACTAGCAAAACAGTGGTTTGAATTAAACTATTTTAACTCCACTTCGTAAAATGGTATTTTGAATAAACTGATGCATTTTACTATGCTGATGGCCGATAACATAGACGTCCTGCGTATGTATCTATCCATAACCTTTGTTTTACAACTTCTACTTATGTATAAATATGGTGTAATGCTCGTCAAATAACCCTTTTAATACCCAAGGTTGATGAGGACAGACTGTTTATTTCCTAACTGTTTAGCATTTTATACCTTAATAAACACTCCTTAAAATATGCTATTTTGAAGAAGAAAAGGTGCAAAGCGTGATTTTTTCAACTCAATAACTTTGGCATTTCTTTAGCAACTTTGGCATTAGAAATGCCAAAGTTATTGCGTTTTTGCATTTTTCATTGTTTAAATGAGGTTATCTTAATAACTTTTATGTAGTTTGAGTAAAAACCCCAAGAATAGCAGCTGGGTTAAAATAAGGCACACATCTGCGACTTTGGTATTTGTGCCGAAATTTTCTTCGAAAGCTATGCCATCATCATAACTGTAATTGAAGATTTTTTATTTCCCGTACACAGTTTGCGTGTTTGCAATTTTATCCCCATCACAATTTTGCCTAGACCTTATTGTGACATATACTGTATAATTACGTGATGTTAGATTCATATTGCCTGCGTTAATGGATCAAGCTTTCAAAACTGGTTGTTAATGTGTGATATACGCTAGCTCAGGAGGAACAGGTGGCGCCCTCGAGTGTTTAAAACCGACACTACAAATCTTGATGAAGAATACAAACTTCTTTATCGATGAATGGATAATAATTAATGGAATAACGCTTCATGGGAGCGTGTGAAATGTGTCAAGTGACAGTAAGGAATAAAAAAATGATATAAACATGTATAAAGAAAACCCCTTAAAATCCGCGCTTAAATTTAAAATACTTTAAGAAGTATAAAAGTTTACAGTTATTTATTACTAAAGAGTGGAGCACTCATACCAAATGTTTAAGTTAGTCAGGTGACAAGTGCAGCGCATGTAGCGTTCTTCTGCATTTTAATGCAGTTTTAGTGCTTAAGGCTAGAGTTTTAAAGTTGATTTTTATCTATTTTTATTTAACTCTTGTTTGATTACTGCATTGTCATAAGACAGACATTGATTACAAGATTTTACCCGGGCAGACAGTGCAAGTTAATAAAAAGCAAGTTAATAAAATTTGGGAAAATTGAATGACCGTATGTAGTAGTCTAGCATACAAACAGATTTTAATTCACATCTAACCTACACTGGAGATACACATTCAAACATTCTCGAAGGTTTATCTCTTGAAATATTGGTCATTATCACTGAAGATTAGATTGATTAATTAACAGCTGCTCATTTGAATGCCATGTTTTTCAAGAATTTTGCACATGTATGTATTCACCACGCCATAAAAATTCTTAATGTAAAAATACGCATTCTGCCGCAATTTGCTTAAAATAATTTATTTTTTCACATCGTGACCGTTGTTTTAACTTTATATTCAAACTAATAACAATAAAGAACTAAAGATTATGACAGTTAATTTCTGACTGATCCATAAATCTTGTTGATCAATTTCCATAATGATTTCAAGGAGAACGTATGGAAATACGTGCATTGAATATTCAACAAACATATTACCATTATGTGGAAATATTATATCGAAATGTAGGACAAGTAAAATGAGGCAGGCATGGCAGCCTGGGCCTATTTTTTGAGTGTAAATTGGGGCAATTTTTATGGATTTTATGTTAATAACGTACATCTATATGAGCTCGTAAAGTAAGTCATTTTTAAAATGATTATTTTTATGTTTGCGATAAATTGTATTTTGAACGCTCGTACTTTTTTAATATTATTGTCTTTCAAATTTCGTTATTTTGGAATGAATTTATTTCATGCATGGTTGGAAACAATTTTCCTTGCAAGGTAAAATGTCTCCTTAATGGGTGCTTCCCACCAAAGCAAATCGATGCGAAATGCTGTCGTCTTATTTAGGAATGATTCTACCGCGATATACAACCTATATTTTTAGTTTCAAGATGTTGAAACCTGGAAAACTTTGTTAAAATTAATTAATATTAAAGCTTTATGACTTTTAATTTCAGTAAACCGAATTTCGGTTTGCTACTTCCATATACAATTGTAAACAGTATAGTTGCATTATTTATAACTAGAAGCTGTCAGTAATTTTTTTTAAAGTTTGCTCGACGATCAATATGCTATTTCTCGAAGTAATTATATGAAAATTCATTAAACTGTCACCACCTCTACACATAAGACGCTAATAAAATTTATATTAAAATGGATATATTAACGGAACTTACCTGATGATAACTTTAAAAAACGATGAATAATTGACGTCGAAATTGAAAATATTCCCGAGGAAATTATTCCGGTATATGGCAGCTCTTTATCCCAATAAAACTTGCAAATTGTGGAAACATGCAGACCTCAAATTAATTTCTATTGTTTGCAGGTGTCTTTAAAAAAAACTGTCCAGTGGGTTGGAAACTGGGAAAACCCAACTTTTAAAGTGCTGGAAGCGATTTCAAGATGGCGCCTATACCTAATTTCAAAATGGCGACGGATGACCGCCTTCCAAGTTACCGGATGCGTGATGTATGTGTACTAAAGCGGCCGCCTGGTGAGTAACTTCATTTATATAGTGGGCAAACGGTACAAATACTGAACAGAACACGCCTCTTCTCGAGAACGCAGCAACCAATGGGATTGAGTTGAACTAAAAGAGTTATATTCTTTGACGTCACATTTTGGTTTTTACCCAGGGTTTTCTCCGAGAGTACGATTTTTTTACCAACCGACCCCTAAGTGTCTTTTGTGTTTTCATTCCATTTTTTTCAGGTGCCGTATTTTGACCGTATGAAAGCAAGGATGGGGTGGGGGAGAGTGAATCTTAAAACAGGTTTTTAGGGTCATCAGACCTTGACGTATTTTGTGGGCGCCCCTTTACAGTAACTGACCATTAAGATGGCATTAACCGTTAGCTCGCTCGACCACTATGCAAGGTACGTAGAGAAGTAACGTACATCAAAACTCATTCCACTCTGGTGAAAGTGTAGGATGGCATACCTGGATCCTTCATTCCCTAACCCCTCACCTTCCCAAATTTTGCTTCTTCTCTCTCCCCCCCCCCCCCTTCATATGGGTCAGTGGCTGAAGGACAAATAAGAACACGGTAGAAGGTCATCGCATTCCACCCTAACCATCTTGATTCTGGCTTTCTGCAGGTGAAGTAATTCGCCGAAAAACAAATGTGGGGCAGTGAAGGTAATAGCAGGAAAATAATGAAGAAGAATTTGTAATCACGGTAAAGTACTAAATTTGCTGAAAGGGTGCAATTAAGATGAAAAAGGTCGTCCATATGCTCACTTCAGTATTATCAATTTAATAAGCAGATTTACCAACGTTCGAATTTCGGAACTTAAAATTACAGGATTTACGAGCAAATTATTTAGCTTTGTATGTGGCGTTGTTTTTCTCACTTGCGAAAGTGAGATAATCTGTTACGATTCAAATAGCTAATTAATGATTTAAGGAAAGCATTTGAAAAAGGAAACTATTTGTACAGAAAGGATAATGGCTGTGATTGAATTGTTTGGCAAATAGAAATTAAATTTTTGGAGAAAACTGTTTTGTTTGAACAAAAATTACCTTGTGTGCCAACGAAAATAATTCTGGGAATGATTTCAAAGTAAACATGCTTTGTTTCACGATATAACTAAAAAATGCTGTTAAAGGTTATTAATAATACGAATATTCATAAATTTGTGTTCACAGACTTGTATGTCAAATGAAAATAGAACGTTTTGATTTGAGATATTGATTTCAACCACAATGTCCGTGCTGCGCCAGTGGGTACTTTTATAGCTTATTTGTATTGCACTAGGTTTATTTTAATTTTTCGTTGTATTTACCCTCTATAACGGAATTATAATTACAACATTGATGCACGCATGATAATTAAGCCATCTAACATGGTTAAACAGTGCGTTATTTATCGTTATTCAGCATTTGCATCAGCGACGGCAAATATTTATAAAGGAGGAGATATCTACTTCTAGATAATGAATGAAGAAAAGTAACTTAGGGGAATGAAATAATAGAAGATTTGAGAATGCAGGTTTAAAATGGATTGAAGCATGAGCATGATATATCCGTTCACTCTCAATATTTGCATGTTTTATTTTTCGAAGTCGGTATAAGTCAGTCATCACCTATTTATACAAGTGTCCTGAATAATGCTAAGGCAATTTCACTGTGCTCAGAAAACATTAACAGCCTGGAAGAATCTGCCAAGATCGGGAGAGAAAAAAATTGGAGACTATATTAGAATTTAAATCGCGTATTACATGTGTGTACATCGTATTTAAAATTCATTCGTTTCACCTGCTTTTTTAAAACGATTTTTTGTTACTTGTAGCATAGATCTTGGTGTTTGTGTGGCAGAACCTTATTCTTGACCAATAATTTGATACTTTGAGACTATTTCAAGTATCAACTTATTTCACGCTTAATGCAATATAATTTAAAGTCCCTTGGATGTTGGTTTTGAGAAATGGGTTGTGTCCTGTATTTTTTTCCAACGGAAATTAACATTCTTTTACTTTCCTTCTTGATTCACCAGGAAGGACTTTCCAGATCTTGTTTACTTCTCTCGGTGATTTGGGTTATCGCTGGATTGACCCGTAGCGTTAAGTGGCGTTTTTGGGCGCGTGTGATGTAGCTAGAGATGTCCACAGGTGATCAATCAACCTGAAAACCTAGATTATGAGCAAATGGACTGTCTAGCATTGAAGGTGCAGCATAGTGCATCAAGGACCCAAGAGCAAGTGTCCTCTCCCCACACAAGTAACAATTAATCCATTTTTTGGCTTTTATAACCACTTTGTTTAAATTTTATGATGCTGATGGATGGTCGGGCAAAGTGGAAAAGCTCGGTTTGAACAAGTCCACGATTTCTCTACAATCGAAAACGACTAATTTGTAAGTGCATTATTTTTGATCTAGATTTGGTTGCTTTGTGTGTTAATAATCTTAGAAATGGAGGACGTTTGTTACGAATCATCGGGGAATTTTGATTACTCCGGCTCAATCAGACCTTTGCCAGGGATTTACTTTCGATAACTTATCTAATTCAATTCATTTAAACATCTGAATTGAGTCCACGTTGACCAACTGTTTGCGAATGCTGACCTATATGAGCACGATATGGATATTCGGCCAAATTCACTGCTCATAAAACTATATGGGGCTATTTGATGGTTCTGTATAGTTGAGAAATAGCCAGTGCTCCCAGCGTTCAGTTCATTTTGCGGTAATTTTCTGCTCTATTGATCTGCAATAAATGCATTTTTGCTTTGTAAATTTCCATTATTTCATGCAGTATTAAGGCCTATCACCCTCGCAAGCAAAGGCGTTACCAGTGTTTATGCATGTATTAAAAGAATCGGTCCTATTGTTTCTCAAATCAAAATTGAATTGAATTGAAAGTACTGACATTCGCTTAAACGAATCTTCAGTCGCAAGAGTTCATGATGGGGAGGAAAAAAGAATGTATATGGAAAATTCATTATAGTTTGATCCTTAGATTTTAAGCTATATAAGTTCAGAAATATATATTTAGCTGGTAGAGCAGGTGTGCCAGTACACGTCTTAGCATTTTCTTTCAAAATTTACCTCATTTCACGTTTCTGCATATTTCATATGCATGTAATTTGTAAATATCCCGCATATTTCTAAAAAAAGAAATTAAATAATCATGGGAAAAAATTCAGCAATGAACCTTCGATGCCTAATTGCGGATGTTTCGTTTAGGGGAAAACCCTGTTTTTGTAGGTTGCATTTTGGATTTCTTCCATGTTTATTTAATTTCTTATTAATTAACAGTAATTTTACAAATTATATGAAATAGCATGTTTCATATAATTTGTCAAATCATGCAAAAAAATTGCAAAAAGTTTGGAAATGCGCTTTTACTACGACTTTTTTTGTCCTCAATTTCCAAGTTGTTTGCACTAACATCTTTCCGAGATATTAATATTATATACGGGTTAATTGTTACAACACGGGTTAATTAAACTGACATGGAAAACCGTTATGCATGACTGTCATTAAGTTCTCCAGAAATCACATGCATAGTTGTGAGATACATGTAGTTAATGAATTTAGCTGTACTAATGCTCATCTGAAAGCTTCATTCCGATTAATGAAAAAGAAAGAATCCGCATCTTTTGGAAAATTCAGGTCGGTTATGAATTATTAATATGCTGGAAATGTCTTCAGGGGAGACTCCAACATTAAATCAGAAATAATGTAGAATAGTTTTGCTAATATATTCCCGGAGTACGAAAACAAAGCCATCGCACTATGCTTTCTCATTCTAGTTTTGCCTGTTGAAAACTGCTGGAAAAGTCCTTGATACCCTTGCACGCATTGAAATGGAAAATAATTAATTGCTTTTTTTAAATGTGTGCATGGACTTAAAACCATTTCGTGCAAGCTTTTGCGCGGCCACCCATGGCTTCAAGGAAACGACGTATTCCTTATGTTGCCAATAAATAACCTGGAACGGAATTATGATATGAAATACATGCCAGCGGTGTTTTTAAATTGAAACTGTAGCAATGCTGAATATTAATGTAAAGCAGGGACTATTTTTAAGGCGATCAATATTTCAAGCATGGATTGCATGACATTTTCAGTTCAATTCAATTCACCTCAGTACCCTACTGTCAGCAAGGTTATGCCATGCATATGATAGGGAGTGTAAATCATCAACCCGAATAGGAATTTACCACAGCATTTGGTTGGGCACCGTCATCATTGCGGAATATTAAGTCTAATGAAATTTAAAAATACGACCAATAGTATGGATTCTTAAATTCGTGGGACAAATTGTAGGGCATACATTACCACATAATTTTCACAGCTAGAGGTTAGGTGCATGGATGTACATGCATAAACTTGATAGCAATATTGAGAGCAACAAATATTGCCTTAAGTTGTCTATCGGACTCTAGTCAAAACTTCCATTAATTCTGTGCTTTGGTATATTTTCTTTTGCAAAGCACGTTTCACTGAGAAATTTGAAGAGAAATTCACAACGCTAAATTATTTTTTGTTCGGTGAGACATTAAGGCAAACGCTAAATACATGTAGCTTGTTTGGTCCAAATTTATGCTGGCTTAATTAATGTCAGATGTGGCCCTGGATTTGTTTTCAAAGAAAACGAGGAAATTCCATTCTTATTTTATATTGCCTAAGTAAGTGCACCTGGACTTCTGTGTTGATTTATTGTTCTTTAAGAATTTCGACGGTAGTTTCATTATGTTTGCAAATTCAATTAAACTAAAAACAGTTATGTGGTTTTCAAGCCTCTGCAAAAATCGTTATATTGGAAGCTGCAAGAGTAACTCGCGTAATGGCGTTATTTCCTTATTTTATATACTGCGATTACCTTTCTTCAATTTTTGTCGCAACGATTCATTTTACATTAGCATATGAACGAATGTGTGAAATTGCTCTTTTTCAAAATGGCGGAAATAAATTTACTTCTGCTTTGGGAGGGAATGTACAAGCGCTGCAGGGTGTCAAAACCAAATTGGTAAAGTAACGTGGTAATTACGTTCTCAACATTTCCTCCAAAACATCGTTTTCTTGGTACAAGGGCATTTCCAGAATTATAAAACAAATATATATGTAAGTGTATTATGTAAATATAAAATATCTTAAAGTAAAACTTCAAATTCACTTTTTACGAAGACTTGTTCTGACATTAATATTGATACAATCAGAATAATTAGATCATCAGATATGTAAGAATTATTGTTATGCGTGTATGGATAGCTTGTTAAACTTTGGAGCGACCATGGATAACTCGCATGCAGATTCTATATGTCAAGGAAACTTTCCATACTTCCCATATTTTATCTGCTTTTTATGAGAATAATAAAAATAGTTGTGCTTACTGTTTAAATTATATAATCTACCACCCCCCTCCGATTTCTTGTAGGGTAATAGTGTTACTAAAATTGCCTCAATCCAAATAAGTGTTAATGCCTTAAGACCTCTATTTACGAAATACACGTGCATGTATTAAATTATAAAGGTAGCTTTGTTTGGTTTAGCGTACATTGTAATATTTCTAAGGATATTGAGGGCTTATTGCACATGTAAATTATATTTCAAGTGCGTCTTAATGTTTATTTAAGCGTCATTTTTACGCATGCAATTATAATTTAAGGACATTTCATCGTCTGGTTCCCTAATCTTGTCTATACCGTATGTCTACTAGGAATGGTGTACATGTATAACGTTTTGCGCAGCAGTAGTCTCTGAAGATCTCAATCGGACTTTCAATTAAAGCATTCCTTGTTTTAATAGGTACATATCCTGTACGTTTAAAGAAGACTGTTAGAATGAAAACAATGAAACGGTGATTAGATAATGTAGTGAGCAACCTTTACGTGCGTAAAATTGTAATTCTGAACATCAAGAAAGACCTTCAAAAAACCCATAAATGACGATATGTGTATAAACAATTATGTAAAAAAATCAAATTGCCTTCTGTTCCAGTTGAGCACATTTTAAGTAGATCTCGTCCATTTCATCATTTGTTCATTCCTGAGCTCTTCAAACCCATGATAAACACATTTGGATGTCGTAACATACATGTACGTACACTGCAGATGCCAGTCTAAAAAAGGACATGCATAATTGTAAGGCTAAGTTATGCAGAATTAACGTTAAATATGCTAATAATTTAAATGTCAAGTTCCTGGTTTTATCGGTTTGACGCCATGCGACAATTTCAAGAAATCATTACGATTACTCATTCTTGACCTTTAATGATTTATAGGGAAAAAAGGAAAGGCAAACCGTGCTGTCTTATAAAAATCTCTCCATATGATCACATGCTTGCTTAAAATATTTAGTTTCCTTTATTCTTGTATGTATCTTGGTCCATCCATTGTGTTCCAATCCTTGTGCTTCGGGCAAAATAATTCACCTCGCACTTTGGATGAAATATGCATGTATCCCGGTACTTTTGAAGCTACAAATAAGTTACATCTGCATAAAAAGTCATATAATTGCTAGTAAATATATGTAGTTCAACAGTTCTTACAATGGTTTTTGTTGCTGTTAATGATACTAATGACCGTGGTAACAGTCATCGATTATTTCATGTTGCCGTTGCAATAAGTTAATCTAATGGCGTACTGAGATTACTAAAGCAATTTTAGGGTGGGCAGGCAAGGTAGTAATTGTTAAGTGCCTTTATCTAACAATTAAAGATGTTTCCGAAAAGTACAAACGAACATTTTGAAATACTGTAATGTATTTAATCAATTATGCGAAGTTATATTTCATGGAAATTGATAGAATCACGAAGAAACGGTAGGCCTATTTTTGTTTGCAACTTTTTGTAGGTAGCAAAAGGGACAAATCACAAAGAAACCTCTATCTCAAAATCAATTTTTTTTGGATAACTACCTCTATTAATTATTCATTATCGTCCGAATGAAGCACAAACCAGATGCCATAATGACTCATACATGTAGTACATGTGTATTCCTATTTCCTTGCTAAATGATATTTTATTTGAATCTAAAATAGCTTATTTTCACATGATACGATGAGAAAATTTAATATAAACGACTTTTTAAGGCACTTGACGTTCGACCTTATAACTAATATATAATGTAAATCATTAATAACTTTTTAATGATGTCAAATGAGGGCGTTAATGTTAACAGATGTCATTTTTGACGTTTTCGAAACAAGTCATTGTATTATTTCTTTCTTCGCCATTATTTCAACCTTGCGTTGAATAGCGAATGTTGAGGCCGCGGATCTTGAAGGTGCTCCTACATTTTTCAGCCCGCGAATGTTGAAAACACGGATGCTGAAGCCAAAAATGTTGAACTTTTACTGTAAAACAAATAAATTAAAAAATAAAATTGTTTAAAACTAAATCACAACTAAGTAATTTTAGTCAACATTTGCTCAAACATATTGGTTTGAATTGAGAAATTAAACACATCACTGTGTAGGGGAAATAATTTTTTGAGTTCTCTAAAAAGGCCTAGACGGGTAGAATATACAATTGTATCTTATACATGCAGCCTAACTTGTTCCGGAGCTTCTGTCGCGTAATAGAGCAGAGTAAATTTGGTAATAGTATTTATTATTTACGATTTGTTAAGTAGGACTATAAAAGAGCACATTTGGCAATAGTGCATGCTTATGGTATGAAAGTTACGTCACTATCGTTGGGACAGGCAGCAATCTTGAAAGCGAGGGAAAGAATCTCTTTCAACATGACATTTTATTGCGAAATATCAAACTGCTGAAAGTTTTTTTTTGGAACAAAATTTGAAAAAAAAAATATGTTTATGATTTGCCGATGTCATGACAAAGTTGGACTTGACCACTTTGTAGCATACCGCGGAAAGTGGATCAATTTCCATTGCAGAGGATTGTTTGGAGAAATAGTAATTAATTGCCTTGACCTATAATTTAAGATTTTCACAAGAGGAATTGTTTTGATACTGCCTTCCTGACCTATTATTAAGAATGCTATTCCTTGTCTTAATTTTATGGGGCTCTATCGAAAATCCATCCTCTTTAGACGACCTATATATTTTCAATTGGAGTTTTCCCTAAATAATACATATTAGTGTGCAATAAATCCAGATTTCATATGGGGAAAGCTGCATAATAAATGCTGTTTTGATTGCAGTGGAAGTGCATTAAGTAGGTTTCGTCAGGTTAACTATGCTTGTTCTTTCACCAGAACGCTTGAACACTATAAGGTGGGATTAGTGACTAAAGAAAATATGAGTTAGGAGAAAAAATACATGCTTGCATATTAAGTACAGTATAATTAAGTGTGGTTGGTGATTATCAAGGGAACTTAGAAATTATCCATGCAGAAATATCCGATTTTCAACATTTGTACTTAAAACAAAGCAGTGATAAAAATCCAAAACTGGCTGGGGAATAACTACTCAATTAAAAAAAATAGTGCGTGGCAAATTTCGTGAAATTCAATTGCCTCATTAAACATGGCGAATATTTTTACATTTGCTGTGAGCTAACAAGAAGCTTAAATTTGGATCATTATAATATTTACTATTTTTAGAACAAAAAAATTAAAGAGGTGGTTTTCTGGAATGATAATACTGTATAGCTATCAGTGTTTAATGTTGATTTAAACGAGCCTGTAGCGATTTTTTTCCTTAATCAACATTTAATCGTCTTTTTACTCAAGCAATTGTACAAATGAATCATTTTCAACTTTACAACT
>JAQIXS010000849.1:0-37731 GCA_034700785.1 Rossiulus vilnensis | reverse complement strand
GAACTTATTAAAGGAAAAATACCTTGAAAACTACGTCCCCTTTCCTGGCAGAAATTGGCACGACTGCATAGTAAGGAAGACTGACAAACATCGGCTTGTTGTCGTTAACGTCCATAACATTAACGTTTATAATGGCATGAGCAATTTTCGATAGGTTGTACTGGCTTTGGGCCTCTACAGCAATTTCGTAAGATTCCTTGAGTTCTCTGTCAAACGGTACACCGGTAGTGCGTATCACGCCCGAGGTTTCTCCGATGCTGAACAGGCCCTCAGGATTAAGTATCCGAAACATCACGTGTTCGTTCAGTTCGGTACCAACCACATTGACAACTACGACAATGCTGACTTCTGACGCATTCTCCATCACATTGGCATAGTACTGATCTTTACCGAACCGTAACCCGACACTGGGCATTTCTTCGACACGAATTACAACCCGCGTAGTTGCGGCATAAATTCCGTCAGATGCGCGAACTATCAACACGTACTCTTGTTTCGCATGGACGACGTTGATCACTGTGATTGCCCCAGAGTTGCTGTCGATGCCGAACATAGCATTCCCGTTGCCGGCTATGATTTTGTACTGGAGAGCGTTTGCAGTTTCCGTATCGGGGTCGATCGCTTTCACAAGAACGACTAAAACGCCAGCGTAAGTAGGGAGCAAAATGGTTGCGTTGTACTTCTGGTGTTCGAACTGAGGAGGGGAATCGTTGATATCATTCACGAAGATCTTCACGTGGGCTGGGATTTCAGCAGCCCTTCTTGGGTTCCCCATGTCGCTAACTTGCACAGTGAACTCAAAAACCGATTGCATTTCGTGGTCCAGTTTGGCAATCGTTCGTATTGCACCTAGATAATAAAAAAATGCATTGAACACATGTGGTTTGTGAGAATAATATGCAGAATATACATAAACTGTAGGCTATCATTTTCATAAAAAAAATTGAAATGAATTGAAGGATCAATCTTAAATATTGCAATTAAATTATCTGGCTGAGAATGTTAAAAAATTGTAAGAGCTTTTATTACCTGTGCTGGTGTCTATAGTGAAATATTTCTGGGCCACTTTTTCCACGATCTCATAAACAAGAAGAGCATTCAGTTCAGAATCCTTGTCCTCGGCAGCAGCTATCAAAGGCATCCCATCACTATCCAATGCAATGCTGCCAATGACCGCACTCTCCGTGATATTTCCAACAAATAAGTTTTTTTTAAATACTGGAGAGTTATCATTCGTGTCCAGCACATGCACGAGAAGAGTGCTCCTCGCTTTCTGATTCACCATATTTGTTGCTTGAATGGTCAAGTTAAAAAAATTGATGGTTTCGTAATCCAAAGGTAATGTACAGCTTATAGTTCCAGAATTGGGATTGATGGCAAATAATCCACTTTCGTCCCCTTTTATAATTTCATAATATACTGAAGATCTACTGTTGGCATTAACAATAATCACAGTTGAACCTTCATGGAGATTTTCAAGAATTTCGGCAGAGTAGACATCATTTCCAAATCTGAAAATTATTTAAAATAAATAAATTAGGCGTATTATAAATCAAACCTGCTGGGATTGTGAAATTAGACAATTAAAATAGCACATTTCTTAGAGCAAGTAAAATTTTCTAATTTCGATGAGATATGGGCATAGAAAACCAATCACAAATTTTAAAAAAAAATTACAGATAGCATCGCTATATTCTTAATTGCTAGTTAAACAAGGAAAGAATGATACAATGTAGTTAACTTTTTCATTACAAACTATTTTAGATTATTTTTCTCAATTCCGTAAATAGTTTTGATAGTTCCCTATTTCCTCAGGCTTGATTTTTATGATTTATGGCCATGTTCCAACATGGATCAACAAAAAGACATATTGAGCACAATAACAATTTCGAATATTACAGCTATCAGAAGTTTCAGGTTACTAAAATCAATACTGCAACAAAAAACCAAATTTCAAAGCTTAACAATGGTGCCTCAGTCCTTGTAAAGCACAGAGGACAATGTCTCAACTTCCATTTCATATCAAATAATCAAGGAAAAGTGCAGAAGCATAAGTGATAACGGATATTCTCTTTATTTAAGCAAATAAAAAAGGGACACTGACTTCTTCCGTCAAACAAGTTTTATTAAACCGCTACATTAGCATGATTGCCAATGTCAGTAATGGTGCAGCAATTTATGAAGGCCAAGCAAACAAAATCCATCCTAATCTAATTACATGTAATTAACATACGATCTATCTATTCCATTATCATTATCTATCCGTAAACGAAACGGACTTGTACTATACATATTAAGCATTATGTCCTCAATTAAATGCATAACAAATTAGAGAAGAAAAATGAACCAATGACAATGCAACAGTGCATTCGGCTAAATACTTTTCATCGGATTCAGTATCATAATTTTAAAATTTATTGACTACCGCAAGTTCGTCTATCTATTTCTTTTTCTATTTTAGAGGCAAATACGTCTGTAAATTGGAGGTTAGGCAGCATAAAGCCAGCTTTAGGATAAGATTCGAGACAATTTATATATAACCCAGAATAAATAATTAAAGATTACTTCTACTATAATTATCGAGAAATGAAAACAATGACGATAAAAAATAATTATGTTTTGGCTGGATTTCTAAAATATGATGCATGCATTTTTCAATCAAAAAAATAAATAAATAATTCTACAAGTTTGTTTCTGGCAAAATTTACAAACGAAAACACAGCAAACAGAGTCCCTTCTAATTCAGCCATTTTCACGTAACCCTCAAATGCATTGCTATAAATTCTAAACGAACGTCTCCTTACTTTGGCGGTGCATCATCGGCCACTGTCACCGCAATATGCACGGTGGCAGTGCTGCTGAGGGGTGGGCTGCCATTATCAGTTGCTTTCACCATCAACACGTACTCGTGTACTGTCATTACATCTAGTTCTTTTACTACCGTGATGATTCCCAGAACAGGATCGATGGTGAACACACTGCCCATATTTCCTAAAAGAACATAACGAGCAATCTGAGAGGAGGCACCATTCATTTCGGCCACCGCAATTATCTCAGTCGTAAATATCCGCTCGAGATAACTGGTGACTTTAATCTTTCCCCTTTGACCATGACTCGTATTGCCAAGCATTTCTACTCTAGGCAATGCAATCAACTAAGCAGCCTTGAGATATTACCTGAAAGGATGGAGAATCTAATTTCCGCGTTTTCTCCCTTGTCTTTGTCAACGGCTAGTGCCTGAACCACAGCTGTGCCCATGGCAGCAGTTTCATACACCTTTCCTTCAAACTTTTCAGAGAGAAACGTTGGTGGATGGTCATTGCTGTCGGCTACAATGATGACGACTCGAACGAAATTTTCCTTGGATACTGGGGCGTAATCTCCGGCGAGCACCGTGAGTACGTGTCGGTGAAGAGCTTCCCTGTCAAGCCTCTTAATTGTCTTCAAAACTCCTGTAGAAGGGTCAATTCGGAAGCTCATGCGGCTGTCTGTGTGCACACTGCTTTGGATGGCGTAATGCAAACGCTTGTCACTGTCTTTGTCGGTGGCCTTTATTTGCAGAATGTCAGTGTCAACAGGGATGTTTTCAGAGATTTCCACTTCGTAACCGTTGGGTTCTTCAAACTGAGGACGGTTGTCATTGGCGTCTACAACCCGAATGGAAAGCTAGAAATCACAAATTACAACTTAGAGGTGGAAACGTTTGCGTGTTCTGCATGTTCAATTATTCCACTAACCGATTCGTAAGCACTGTGAATTCCATCCGTGACACTGATATTCAAGGTGTAATGAGATTTGGTGGTGTAGTTCAAGCGCTTTGCCAGAAGTATGTTGCCAGAGTTGATATTGATCGTAAATTCATCATTTTCATTTCCTCCTACATGCGCGGGATATAAAAGATGGCATGAAATAGCAGTTGCAAACGTACGAAATGCTTTCCTAGAGTGATTGTGGTTGAAACTAAGAATGCAATTACATTCCAATGGGTGATCCATAGTGCAATGAGAATGTTGATGTTTAGCTAGTCCAAGATGTCATTTATTCAAGACTTGTTAGTTATGTACGTAGATTTATGCAAAAACATCAGGCGCTTTGTACATTATACTTAAAACGTTCAAATTACAATATTTCCCCATAGTAAATGGCAGCCAGGGTGTGGGCTAAGCCAAAATCAGGCCCACCATGCCAAAAAATTACTCATACATTTTGTCCGTCAAATACTTATTATAATTATTAAATTTATTTTCCCCAAAGTGGAATTAGTAGTCCACCAGGGTTTTAGCTTTGGTTTACAATTCAAAAATGTACCATTTATTTATACACAAAATTTAGAAATTTCAAAAACCCGTTATGCAACCCACAATGCATAGTTGTCATGCAGGAAAGTCCTTTTTTTTGGCGGTTGCATAACGGTTCTTTTCAGCCTTCTCAATTTCTTTTTAATCATAAACAGGACATTTTCAAAATATAAATCAAAGCTGAAGCCCAATTGGACGACCAATTCTACAATGGGGAAAATTAATGCGGCAATTATAACAAGCATTTGAAGCCAAAATGCTTTCAGCTCAGTCTTAATTTATGTAATGAATGATTTTTTTTAAGAATCTGCAAACTGATCAACTCTAAAACGAGATTTTTATTTTTAATCAATTTGAAGTGATCCTAAGCACAACAAGAAAAGTCATTTTTTCACCAGATCTAGATCTAGATGAGATTAATTGTTTTTTCTAAAATACAGTTCCTACTTTTGAAATTGTGGTAAACCATCCAATGCTGGCGTTTCTAAAAATTCCATGGACTTTTACCAGATTCCTCTGGCAATTCCCCACAAGCCAACAAGGAAGGAGCCTTAATATGATCTGGCACCCGATGTCAGCCGCTAATACAACTCACCAATTATGTCGTAAAACAGCACGTCGTTGTCATAATCGTTGGCTTGCACAAGAGCAATGAAATGACCGGCGACGTCCGTTTCACTCACAGTGATCTCGTTGTTCAAGTTCTGAATAACTGGAGGATGCTGTGATGTCTCGGGACGAGGCAAAACCTCCAGGCGAATGGTCAAGGTCGACTGCAGACTGGGGATGCCGTTATCATCCGCTTTCACCTGAAAAACAACAACAAATTGGGAAAACTTCGTTAACACCACAACCTTCCATGACATCAGACAGAGAAGACTGCAGTAATTGTCAAAGTCGCCCACCATGAATTCGTATTCTTGACCAGCCTTCAAGTTCTGAGACATGATGACTCCGGTTTTGGGGTGGATTTTAAAGAGGCCGTTCAGTTTGCCGGTTTTCAGACCGTAATTGATATCGCCGTTCAGACCACTGTCGAGGTCGTGTGCCACCACCTTAGGAATGAAAAAAAACACATTTAGTGAAACAAAGATCGCTATTACTGTGATTTCATTTACTTAAGGACACTTACCCTAAACAGTGGCTTGTCTGTGTTCTGAAGAGGTATCTCCAAGATGCGGACGTGGCTGACAGTTTCGACGAAGAGTGGTTTGTTGTCATTTTTGTCAAGGATTGTGATAACGACACGAGTGGTAGAAGACAGTGTTGGATCGCCATTGTCACTCACTGACACCTGAAATGAATTGCATTGTTCAGCCATGGCATCCGAATAACTAAAACAGCAGTGTATACTCTTTGTAATCATTAAAATACATAATCCTAGAGCCTTAACTCACAATGCAGAAAATTCTTCAGGATAAATCATCATTAATGTATAATATTTGTTGATAAATGCACGTGCATGCATAATGATTCGTTTGGCAACATATATATTTAGGATGGTTGCGAAAAATGTTGAAGAAATCAATCATTAATAGCTCGATTTAAGATGTTCAGTAAATAAATAAATCCAAAGAATCCATAATTCATTTTGTAACTTAAAATACAGCAGCGCAAACTGCAGGGTTCTTTGGCGGACGACTCATTCATGATTTAACAGATATAATAAACCAATTTAGCAAAAGTATTATCAGAAATGTTTAGCATTCAATTATTTACATTAATCAGCCCTTAATTATGAACAAACGATATCATGAAATTGCATCTGTTAAAATTAAATTATGTTATGATTGAGCGATACAGACGTCCGGTCCCCAGGGAAGAATATTTAGGATGGTTGTGATATATGTTAAAGAAATCAATAATTAATAGCTCGAATTAAAATGTTAAGTAAATAAATAAATCCAGAAAATCCATAATTCATTTAATACCTTAACGACCGCATAAATATTTATCTCATGAAAATCTAAAATCAAATCATAAATCCACTTCTGAATCGGATTTGCGTGACTGACAGCGGATCGCGAGAATAAGTTCAACTACACCAACTAAAAAAAGCAAATTTTAGCAATTTTCACTATTTCGACATACTGCCGGTATTACTGCGGTTACGCCCCTCGGGCTGCCTGCCTAAAATCTGACGGAAAGCAAATAAAATATTGCATTTTAAAAGTACGCCCGCCACCTTCCAACACTCAACATTCTTAATCCAGCAAGGCCTAACCAGTTTGCAACCATTTCACATCCGGTATCTCATAAAGTATGCTTACAGAAATCAACTTCAGTCATCGTAAAGTTTCCTGAATGTTACAACACTTCTTTTTAATGAGGAACTAGCGTGCAAACTGATAATTTGTTTACAAAGCTTTGAATTATACCTATACACAACGATGGGTGTTCTTCAAACCTTCTTAATTCAGTTTGAAATTTAAATGCGAGGCATGGGCGCCTGGATGTCCTCGATTTATTTTTAATGATCGTTATTATACAAGCCCATTAGACGACACGATTTTGAAGTGACTAATGTTAACCGCAGCAAGATACAAAAAATCGTAATTGAACAGTTTGATTTTGATGAATATGCTGGTGTTGTTGTTTTCAAATACGTAAACACCGTAGTTTGTCAACTAACAATAAATATGGAAGAGCATATAAATTCTTAGGTACGACTATTCTATTTTTCTTCGGTTTTACAAAACGAAAAAAACAAAAAACTTAATTTACTGTCGGTATTTTCTACCATGTACATTGTAATTTTCTAGATGTTTTCGAAATCAATTTTCGATTTCAATTGCACGAATACCGGATGTGGTTTCAAAAAGCCAGGGCGAAGCAAGAAAGAAATGACCATTTGTCTGTCAATAATGACATTAATATCAATGTTTTTATTCGGTCTTATCATGCGAACATCTTCGTAGAAATGGGTCAGCTATTTTTGGCATCGAAATGCGACTTCTCAAGGCAAGATGCATCGGTTTAAAAACACTTCGATCTAAGCACAGACAAACCTGTGAAGCATCACAATGCTTATGCATCGAATAAGCTAAGGCAATGGAGGACAAAAACAAGCAGCTTCAGATATGGAGCATCAGTGAAGAGTCCAAACAAAAAATAAATTAGATCAGCACACCTTGCAGAATGCAGGTTAACTCTGTCAGAAATAAATCCCGTAAATGAGCCTCGAAATTAGAAAAAAAAAAACGTACAAAATGGTGGCAAAGTAACCCACCCTGGACAGCTCTGGATCGATTGACCAATGACAGTTGACTAAAGTCGAAAACCTTGTGAATCAATTACGGCCCATCAGGCGCTCACTTTTGATCCGATGTAAAAATAGGGGCATGGAGAGACAAAAAAGCACTAGGTGCACTACTGCATCCTGTACACCCACCATTTAAGTAATTGGTCTGCCTAGTCAGTTGTCAACTGAGTGCAGAAAAAGAAATGAAATATACACAACAGAAATGTAGCAGTGCAAAGTAAATGAATGGAGGCAGGGATTGTGTAGTTTTTTTGGACAGCAGAACTGCGTGCTGTACTTTAGTTGTTCGGATTATTTGCTGATCTCTGAAGGAATCTGCTTGCAAGCCTAAAACGATTTATTCGGTGACATGTCTGTGCTATTCCGATACACCCAGTTAACTTTTTTCTTGTAATTGTTGCAGAGACACGTTTAATAGATTAACGGTCTAAGCGAAAACCAGCCACATATTTCAGGATAAACTCGAAAACCCCTATTAAGCTGGGGGATTTCCAATTTAGAGAAAATCGAAATCGAAATCTTAGCTTTTTGTATTTGCTCAGCTGACTTGAATTTTATCGCCGGATAAAAGCCGTTAAACGCAGTTGGAACAATCAACATGTTACATGATCCGGAAATACAAGTGCAGAACTCATGGGAAATCATAAAAATATCACATGAACGTGTTCAGAAAAACCTGATGCAAAAGAAAGGTTCGCTGGATGCAAAATTAAGCATTTCGCAAACAACTTTGCAATGAAACATTGTTATAAAGAACATGTTTTAGAACATTTAAAGAACATTTTAAAGAAACATGTTTTAAAGAAAAACAGAATAAATGAATTACGCTTGCGTCGGACCGCCTAAAAAACATGACAAAATTTTGAAGTTGTCCATCAGTAAAAAATAAGTTCACTGTCAATGCATCTTGGACTTCGCACTCAAAAAATATCGTGAAAATGGTAAGGTTTTCCTGCTGGAAGCGAAAAAAAACCTTTTCATTTTATAGTGCATTTTTCATCGCAATCAATATGGCTGGTTTTTTTTTTCAAGTTGCTACACGCCTTCATCAAGGAAGAATAAAGAAAATCCAGTTTGGTGTCCACTAAATAATCCACACCACATTCACGAAATAATAAACTAAGTCACGACACCAACATATTTTACATACACAGCCACATATTTCAAACAAGTAAAACCCGGGCTATACGGAAATGCTTTTTGGAAGGACATTCACAACAATTCCCTTGTTCAATTTTTATATGATGAATCAAATGTTAGAGAATTAAATTCAAGCCTATGCGCCACGTTAAATCTATGACTAAATGTATTGAATTGCGTAAATGGAGAAAGCTGCCTGTCAGAGAACTAAAATGTGTTTAGGTTGGCAAACACATAATACGCGAAGACAACTGCAGAAATGGGATGGCGTATTACCAGAAGACACTTCACATGACAAATAAAATGAGCATTTGCAATTTATGAATGGATCGAGCGCAATAATGTGGCATTTCGAGGCATTAAAACGCATTACTTACACGTCGATCGACCTCGCCATTAGCCGCACGTCAATAAGGCACATCCCATGCCATTCGCTGGAATCATCAGAGCAATTTTTCATACATAAATTGCTTCGGTAAGGATAATCTCGAAAGTATTCGCTGAAATGGATGGGAATGACAAGCATGCCACCAGAGGATAAATTACAATATTCCCAACGAAGTGCTCACTAAAATGATTTAGGTTTCACTACGTGTTTACAAAAGACAAACCCAATTAAAACATATAGACTTAAATCAAATGATAAGAAACGATCGAAACTGTACAGGAAATTATTTCCGTGATAATTGAAATCTCTAGGCCAGAATATAAAAAAACCAATAAATCTGAACACCAGTTCTTGGTTATTTGACTTCAACACTGACCAAAACCTTCCATTTCATGCAGTGAAAAAAAATGTTTATCAATGATTGATCGAATAGTCTTCGAACAAATCAAGCATTTGACAGCCTATTTCGTTTGGAAAAATAAATATGGACCATATTTGAATATACGTGACTTCCACAAATGGATCTCCATGCATATGGCCATTTATGGTTATGTCCACATACATGCATGTGCCCATATACTGTTTAAAGGTCTATATACATCGATATGTTTTAAAATCCTTACATATCACCATATATATCAACAAATTTACAGATATGGATATAAATACATGTAGCAAATGTAATACAATAACCTACATGCATATGGCCAGATATATGGACCTAAGTGGTCATATATCGACCATACATGGTCAGGTATAGCATATATAACCCCATATATATTTTCTACGCGGGACAACTCTATTATCAACGCTTGATTTATCTCACAAATTAGTTCAAAAATATTACACGTACTGCTGCAGCATACGATAAGATTATTTAAATGGACTCATTTATAATATAAACACCAAAAGCGTAATGACATTTATGATAAAAAACAGTTAAACAGCTGCAAAGGCATGATGCAAAGCTAGAGCAGTGAACCCGGTTTATTGTTCATGCCCATTGGGTCTTCAGTATGAAGCACAAAGAAGTTCGATTGTATCCAGAAAGATGCACTGAGAGAAGTAATAATAGTGAAGATACATCATATTGATGCTTATATACGTCGTTTGCAAAATCCACGCCATTAAAACTGTCGTGTTTCTGTCCATCCCCACATACTGGAGCGATAAAAGTGCCGTTGTTATCGTCAGAGGCAACAATGGCCAGAAATAATCTTGCAGTCAATGTGTGCAGACAAGACACGCACTCTGAAAGCTGAGTCTTCCACATGGATGAGTGCTAAATCAATGTTTCATTTGCAATGACAATGCACATCAGACAATAATCGTGTGACGTGCCAGAACGTGCTTCAAACCAGAACGTATTTCGCAAGACTGGTGTTCATCGTCGTGGACTTCTGACATTCAACACATGTAATTACCTAACGAACGACTCGCCTTTGTGATAATCGTTTTGGTGTGCATAACAAGGATTTTAGTTCGACATATAACAAAGGAGGCGATTATTGCAGTGGTAAGCATAAAACGCGTACACGGTACAGCAATCGAGTTCAAACAACGAAACATTGGATCTCGGCATGAATGTCAAATGCATCTTTTTTAAATAAAAAGAATAAAAATCTCTCGTAATTTTTCATAGATACACATCAGTGGATGAGGCTTTAACATGTTAGGATAGATAGGAAACTATTACACTTTACTTTCAGAAATGAGCAATTTCCTGCATAAAACACATGTAGCATCACCAAAAAGTGCTAACTAAGGCAATATCAACAGATTGGTTTTAGCAGCACAACAACTATACAGTAATGTTTCGACGATACGAAAATGGTTTTTGGTTGTGACTCATTTCGAGTAAAACAATGGTCAGTTTATTTAATTAAACTAGTCTTTCTATGCTTGACATTTAGAAATTAGTATTGAGGAGTTTTAATTACGTATAATGTGTTAATAAGGTTGAGCCAAAAGCATCGCACATTTTTTCTTCGAATAATTAATATTGCTAAATTTAATTTCCCATTGAAGAATATGTCATCCACTAGGGTTTCAGCCTTGGTTAATAATTGTAAAATGTCCCGTTAATTTATAACGTTTAAGAAATTTAAAAAAAGTTACATGACCGCCTCGAGTGGGGCCTTTCCTGCATGGCAACTTTGCATTGCGGGTTGCATAGCTTATTTTTAAAACTTCTACATTCTATATTATAGAAAATACATGTAGGAACTATAATAAGTATGTTAAGCAAAATATACTTTTTGCATGGTTGACATGCTTTTGGCTCATCCTTAAAACATTACTAAAAAATCAAAATACTAGGTAACATTGAGCGAGCGTACAATCAGTTTCAATTTTTCCCAAACTACTCATTCTTCACATCGATTACAATTCCTTGAACTTTTAATTCTCCGCCGCTGTGTGCAGCCAGCCAATGCGCTTATTGATCGTGTGGCAGCCACTCGCACGCCTTAATTGAAATTAGTCGGAAAGATTTAGCTATGCGCGGTGAAATTCCTTCGCAAAATCGAACCTGAAACATCGTAATTCTCAGTCGCATTCCAGGTGTCACCAAGGCAACGTTTAAACTCGATGTGCAGCATTCCTAACCAGGTAACGCGGTCTGAGAGTCTCGCGAGATTTCCCGCTGGGAGCGTGAGAGACGCCCGAGTGTTCGTTCGAAACGGGAGCCGAGATTTGGATTTAGGACCCTAATTGGGCACGCCGAGCACGGCTCGGGGTCCCGGGTGTCACCCCCAAACCCACGCCTTCCGTAACCGCACGACATTATTCATGACGCGCTGCATGAAGTACGACCATTAATAATTAGGTGTCATAGGACAAGGCAAACTTTTGAAAGCGAGAACCAATTCCTGATGTATTCGGTGGAGCCCCTGCCGTTTAAGATGACGCTACTCAACGGCCCCAAGGCCACAATTTAACTCGGTAGTCGATATCCTGTGAGGGTGAGCGGTGAGGGTCCCACCGAAATCAACTTCCCTGACTTTTCCAGGTCTTTCAAAAAAATTCCGGACTGTCAAAATGTTTATACAATTAAATAGAAACAATTTACTAATTTTTGATATTTTACGTATTTCAAAATTTGAAAACACTACATTTGGTGGTGAGCAACTCGACTGTTGTCTGAGTGGAGGGTTATAACCGAATACCCCAAAATTGAATTTTGAATAGCTTATGGCTGTATTCTTTGGAAGTGCATTTGAAAGGATAACGATAAGCGATGTTTGCTTTTGCTTCACAAATGTATAAATACTCTTTCAGAACATACAAGAATGAATGAACGAAACGAAAACACGGCTAAACCAATAACAAGTGAGGAGTAGGATAACATGTTCTAAAAAGTATCATGAAAGTTGTTCTTTTTTTCGTTCACTGAAGAATCAATATTGAGATTCCCATTGCCTTTGCGTATTATGCACACGAGATGCGGTGCCCTTACTAGCCAATTACTGTAATTTGGGTAGCCTGTATATAGATTTATTCCAAGACTTTTTCTTTGAATTTCCTATAAATGCACTGCACGTGCATACAGTGCTCACCATGGAGACATTCGTGTGCAACATAATTGTACACTAGACAAGAATCAGGTCACCCTGGCTTGACCATCTGCTGGAGATAGCCACTGCTACTCTAGCACTGCACAAATAAATCTCGTAAGTTGTCATTATCCCGATGGCAGACAACGTTTATGTAACGTTACAAGTGCTGCGATTGAAATTGCCGCACTGAACAATGCATTGATGGAACAATTATGATCCGCAGAAACACTGATTTCTGATTTACACAAGGCACACCGCCGACACCAAAACGCATCAACTCTTGACTTGATTAAACCTTTTGTTTTCATCTAGATAGCGTTTCGTACAGTGTATGTAATTCTGCACAGCATAATAGAACGGTAGATTGGCAATAGGAGGTCCACAATTCCTGGCAAGCTTATTGAGGAACGGATGCAATCTACGATAATAATGGTAAGAGCCAATTAAACTTGATGAATACAGGATAGTCGATCACATAACGTTAGCTTAATATTTACGAGCTCGACATTTCCATTGTGAAAATTTCTAGACATTAATCCTGTTAGCAGCACAGGTAATCAAAGCTATGCACGGTTAAATGGCAAAATGGGAATAATGTAGGGAGTGAAGAAAAGTGTTTTTGCTCAGTAAATTAGCATTTAGTGGCTAACACAGCAATCTTTTTATATCTTCAAGAAAAATTCCATTTACATTTACATGTATGCGCACATGTTGTTTCTCAGACTACATAACCAAAAAATCGCATAATTCATTCCAAAATGCAATAAAAAAATGCCGAGCCTTTTCAACCTGTCCAGAAATTCTTGCTAATTTCTTTAAAAAAAAATTGACATCGTATGCCGAGTAACCTCATAAATATGTTGTAACAAGTTGCACATGAGGGCAGCAGGGAGCAAGCGTAAACAGTTGCAGCCATCAATCAAAGATTTTTTGGTTGAAAAAGTCTGTAGGTCATCAATAAGTTAAATTTGCCCTCAATGTACCTGTCCCGGTAAAATTCTTAGCATGATTGAAATGATATTATCAAAAGGTTGAAGCTACATGGACGTGTTATGCATAAAAATTTGATACATATATTGATCTGAATAACAGCAAAATATCGCATGTGAACAAGAGAAAAAAACTTTCGGACAATATTAATAAACAGCAAGGCGAGATTTGAAGTAAATAGGTTACAGCAATTAATTGGTTAAGGAAACAACATTTAAGCTGTTGAGTGACTTTTTACCAGTCTCAACCTTTTCAACAAGAACGTCTATTCAAGCTGTTATTCAACTTAAATTTCCAATGTTTTGCTCCAATGAGCACAGTTAATTGATTGCGCTGAAGCTCATTTGAATTATTATTGTTTTGCAATAAATGGTGAATTGCACAATTCCTTCATTACCGCGCTAATCCTGTAACTTAAAACAGATTTTAATCGATTCCTTCACTTGAAATCAGAAATCAAAACTGTTGCCAGCGCAGATTTGGCGAGGGGAGCAACCAACCAGACTGCAAGAGGTGTCAAAACCAATTTAAATGCTAGGAGTTTACAGCATTAATGAAGATAACGCTTCAAACAGCAGCGATTAGATTCAACCTACACCGATTCGTTTCACATGCACCGAGTTTTTAAGTTTTCATTAAACAAGGTCACATCTTTCAATCTAATTACGTTTAAAGAGCGTTCTGTAGCTGTAGCTTTGCTCGGGCAGAAGTAAGGTGACAAGCAGCTCGCAGCAATCAGCCTTAAACTGGCATTATTTGACTACTGATAATTTCGTTTAACTATCAATTCCCTAATGAGTGTCGAACTAGCGATGACACCGATGTCGAGCTCCTTCGGTCAACCATGAATAATGCTCATTAAAGCGAAGAAACCTGCGCAGACAAAGCCCTGACACAGAGACGCTAAAAGACAATATTAATTAGAATATTAAACTGATAAAAGCAAAACGGTGTAATCGCGTTAAAAATACTCCGTCATCGTAATTAAGAGGGCACTGTGCACAAACTTCATCTCATATAATTAGGAAAACTACACTCAAGAAAATGCGATGAAGCCTGCGCTTGTCGAAGAGTTTGTGAACGCGCATCATTTTAAAGCAAGATGAATTTGAATAGCCGATTAAAAGTCTGAAAATCCAGCACTTAGAAAGAAGCTCAAACGATACCTGCGAAATGCTAAATAGCGAAAACAAAAGTTACATGTAAATGCCTTGAAACGCCTAATTTGGTGTTTCAAAAATAATCTGGGGAAAAAAAATGGCTCATTTGATTCATTTTGAGTACCATTAATTTTGCTTCAACGTTTTCTTGCCATACAAATATTACAATTTTAAAAAAAACCATGAAGATTCACGATTTTCTTGTTTTACAAATATGATACTTATTTCTCGTGATTATCACTTGCTAAATAATTCAGGTTGCAATGAGATCAGCATTGCAACAACTAACGACGTCATCATGACATGGCAGTTCACCGCCCTCTTCCGGTAAGTCTCCTGTACTGATTGTGGGATTAAAACGTCATCAGTTGCCTGATGTCTCAATCCGATATTACAGGTCTTATCACGTCATTTTTTCTGATCACGTCATGTGTCGAGCAAGCCAAGATGGCGGCATCCTCGGGGGGCTATTTCAGAAACGGTTTCCCATTTTTCAAAAAGCCATTATTTATTGAAAGTTATTGCTATATTGTTGCACCCTAGGCTTCACCCGGGTGGTCTTTCCCCCTTTATGATTGGACTCGCATGAGAAATAAATCCTCGCAATCGGAACAATATAAAAAATTCGATTTATTTGAATCCATTATTTACGATTTTGATTCCGTGACTCATAGAGCATAACGTATGAAAAATTGCGCAAAATATCCGGCTTTCTGATCGATTTCCTCACGCTGCGCAGGCACCAGTAAAAACGTAGGTGAATAGCTTACGACAAATATTTAGTTATGATGGGCTCGTATATTTATGAGACGATTACAACGAGCAAGAAATCCGCAGAAATTGCAGCTAAGGTGCAAGCAGTTTTTTTTTGCTTAAGAGCACCTAGTGGTTCTTGACATAAAATGCTATTATCATTATTATTCACACACTGTCTAATGTTTTATTCTAATCCCAATAAAGGAGCTTCTAAAGTAAAAAAATACTTTATTTTGTAAGGAACATTCGTTTTATTGGTAGAAAATTAAAGGTGTTATCAAACGATCTATTGGCTGTCATGTAATGCTTGTATGTGTTTTTCGTCATTTCCAATAAAATAATTGAATTCTGTTCATTGTGACATTTTGAGTTTATCCTTGCTTTGTAAAACAACTGGATATAATTGGTCAAACAAGTAAATGTAGGTTCCATTATATGGATTATTATTTGAATTAAAAAGTCTTAAAATTCAACACTGCATGTTGAAAATAACTAAGCCCCCAATATAAAAAATAGCTATGTTAACTAAGTATGTATGAAAATGTATTTTATTATACAAAAAATATTTATTGGATCATATAATTATATTTGCCGCCTGAGCCGCCGTGTTTATTCTCTGGAAATTTTCAGAAGACGCACATACTATATTTTAGGAATTCATAGTTGCTAATGTCTTAACTTCGCATTTTGTTGTGACTGTTATTTGTAATATTTAGGGGATACTGACAAGATTTTTTTCCAAAAATGCGTCGTTCGATTTGTTAGGAATAAATCTATTATAAATACATAACCACCTCAATGAATTGGATGAAAACATATGAAACGTACTTGATTGATAAACGTTTAGAGTTGACTTCTTAAAAAGGTTTTTGTCGAATAAAGTATTTCAGAAACAAGTAAGACCACCGATAGAATATTAGAAATAATAAAAACATTGACCTTACCTCTAATTCGTACTCTTCTTTATTTTCTCTATCCAAAATTCTGTTTGTTGTAGTGATAAGGCCTGTGAAAAAAATAAAGCGAACATTAGCAATCAACAGCAACGTGCATTAAAGCTGTAAAATTAAACGATCGTGGCCAATTTCCTCCGAGTTAACTTAAATTTAGTCATCCATTAAATAATGTATAAACGAGCATCGGCGCAACCAGCTACAGCGCATTCTCGCAAAACGCGAGATCAAGCCAATCAAAATTCAATCGCCATAAAACGTATTTGGCGCTATGGACGTCATTTCTAGAGAAATGAAAAGTAAAACGTCTTCTCAAAACCAAGGAAATGGGATGAACGTCGTCGTGAATCGACGGCTCACAAATCATGTTACGAAATGCAATTTTCTAATTCGAATTTTAAAATGGCTGTCACGTCCAAGGAGACAATCGAAAAGGCAGTATAGTTTAGATAGCAGAAGGTTAAAGAAAAGCAATCTTTCAAGGATCAGCTCAATCCTAAGACCATTTTAAGGTTGGCAGGGGGAAAAAGGAGGAAATCCCAACACAGAAAATCGCTGGTGATATCCAGTACAGTTGTACACCTGCTCGCTACTGCATTCATCAGTTCAAACCAACTTATGTCTGAATGCCAACCAGGCATTTGTGATGAGGAATTTCACTTCGCAACTTCGCGCGAGTATTAGCAAATTTTTATTCATGTACTTTAAAGACAGTTCAACAAAACAGTTATACAGTATACAGTAGCTAAGCTTCGCTCGAGTTTCCGCATGGTCACTCATTAGGCTAATGCTTTGCGTTTTATATTCTAGCTAAAGTGTTACGCGCAGTAACGCAACTAATAAAAATATTGTAACTAGCGAAGACAACAGAAATCGCTCATTCAAACCAGTTTCATTGGCTCATAAATTTAACGAAGCATAGTGCAACCGGTCGTAAATCTGTGCAAAATGCTAGGAGGGGATTAAAAGCGATTTCAGCGATGCTACCAACGAGTTAAATGTCATCTTAAGCCATGTCAAGGGACTGGCAAAATCATGGTAAGCTTAAATGCCATCAAATCTTTTTTTTTTTAATTTAGACTACAATTTGCCAAATGCCCTCATTCAGCCTGTTTTCGGGTTCGAGTTCAGACAAAACAAACATTTCACACTGCGGAGATTGCATTAGTTGCTAAATAGAGTGTCTGAAAATGAACATCCCAAAACGTCAATGAATTACAAACATAACAATACAATGGAAGCATGCTGTTCGTAGGCAAACAGTGCTAACATTTAAGCATTGCAGTGAAGCGAAATAGAGCCACCGAGATTATTAAAAACAGATTTCAGCAAAAACAAGGTTCTCAGATAGAAAAATAAATATAAACATTCCCTGCTTAAATGAAATATTAACTTAAACAATGGGTCGAAGAAAGGGAAGGGGAGATTTTTAATGATCCTTCGAAACGAGCATTTTCCAAGCACATAAAAAAGGGTAATAAGTTTGGCGTTTTATTAGACGCTCAAGCGTAACTCGCACTGGAGCATAACATATAAAGAAGGGAAATATGAAGAAATTTCAATCTTATGCACACATTTGCTTGGCTCGATGAATTATGCGCACGAATATTAAGTGTCAACCGCACATGCATTAGCGAGACGTGAATGAAAAAGTTGCTTAACAAATTCAACGTGATTTTAGCGGAAAGAGCAAGGAAAGCGCAGGAAACAGTGTCAATTACTATGGGAGTCGCCCCCGTATAATTTCCTAATAGAGTTTCTAGAAGATGTCATAACTGATGCCAGCTCAGGTGTGCTAAATATGACAGCTAATCTTAGCGCATCGTTTTACTCCGATGATTTTTCCCTGCATGCAATCGCTAAGAATCTCGGTAAAAAATATGTACATCCATAATCACATACAGCCGTCGATAAGGCAACTACAGGGTGAATAAATGTTGCCAAAAAAATTAAAACCTACGTATGAGGAATCTATCTTGTGTTCAAAGACAAATCTTAAATGCATGAGGAAAATTGTGTGCAATACCATTTCCCAGTGATGTGGCTCTCTCTGTAAGAGTCTGTGCAAAAATTGGCTCTCGAGGGCATAACAGACCTGGGAATTGGCCAGACCCGATTGTCGTCATAATGTAATATCTTTTATTACAATTTAAACCAGTTGGATTTTCATAAACTGTCCAATTTTGTATTTTAATGTCGGCAAGTCTATGTAAGTGGCATGTTATTCTGCCCAATTGATGCCCTTTTCCTTCTTGGAATAAAGTGATATTATTATTATTACACAATAATATACAATGGTAATGTTTGAAAACTTGTCTGAAATGTTTACGGAATTTAAATAATAGTGTACAGTGTATGGCCTAGAAGCGATGCACTAATGTGCATATTTGTACATTACGATTAGAGTAGTGCGATTAGAGTAGGGTGTTGAACTGTAGTTCAGGAAAGGACATGTCCTCTGCTCTAAAAAGTTTCAAACACCCCTAAAAAAGAAGTCACATCGTTCGATCGAAGTTTTAAAAGTAATAGCGCTACCTTATTTTAGCCAATGCTGATGGTTTGATAAGAAAAACTTGATGAATCGTTTCTGATACTAAAGCTAGTGGCCATCGATGACGGGACATTTGTCAATCCCCCCAACTGTCCCGTATAATGTAATCTTTCCCCACATGCCGTGCCTGACGTCACACATGGATAGTTCCGAACAAGTCCTTGTCAGCACATAACATTCCGCGAGGTAATAGCGGCGAATGCTTCATTCAACGACCCAAATAGAACATTTATACACCGTGCGATGAATTTATTGATTAATAATTTTGCCAGGTTAGAAAAACGCAAGAAAAATTTCAAAAAATATCTTGGAAGATTGATCTCGCATACAAAGTCAGAGATCCTAAAACAAATCCAAACATTTAAGCCCGAGTTGGCACCATTTGCACGAAAAGTCGCAGCTTTTCAAAAAAAAAATTCCAGAACGCCAACGATTTTACTGGAATAGAGCAAAAGTTTAAAACACGAAACTAATAATAGTGAAAAGTTATAGATAAAAGCAACGAACTAATAGTTTGAAGATTTTTTTCACAAGCACGAATTGTTTGTTTTTGTTGTTTGTTGAATTTCGTGTGATACGCCACCTAAACAGCAGTTCATTTACTTCACTGCAAACATGACTCATTTTGAAGTGCCTGTTTTTATTTTTCTTGAAGTACAAAGTATGGTTTAAAAAAACTTTACCCGACCACACCTAAAGTTTATGTTCCTTGTTTTTATTTTCATTTTTTTAACCCCCAAAAGAGCTCTCTTGCCGTATGTTTTTCTTTATCTTGTCGTTGTCTGGTTTTACAATCTACAGTTTTTATCCCGCGGTTAGACACGTGTGTGTACGCAATTCCCCCATAATGAGGTTAAGAAAAGTTCATGAAAGGGTCAGGCAGACCACTTTTCAAATCATTTTTCAAAGGAGAAAAAAAGTTCGTTTTTCCCTCAACAAGATCCAGTTAAAACGATAAGAACCGCAGGATATCCAAGAAACAAATCCAGCTGCTTGGCTATCCAGAGATTGAAATTTGGATCCATCAGCAGCCATCATCAAAGTTAAAATCGATACCACCAATTGGTCCGCAATTTAACATTATTTATATTCATTCCTATATCAGCATAAATAATCTAAAATTACAAAGGAAATTCATTTCCCTGTGCAACAGTAGATATTATGATTTTTATATACAACGACTTTTCCTTCAAGTCAAACCTCTTTGCTCTTGCCTGATGTCAACGACCTCTCGTGCTAATACCAGATAAGCCAATATAAACATATCATTTCCATATGGTTAGGAAGATAACGCACATCCCATCCTCATTACAATCCAGAAATTGTTTGATACCGCCTGTATTTGATTCCAAAAGAAAATCATTGAAAATATTAGAAAGGTCGTCTGGCATAACCTTGATCATGATAAGAATTGCTACACAACAAAGGAGGTGGGGGTGGTAAGGAGGCAAACAACAACACCCACTTATCAGTTATTATAAAGTACGCTTTTGCATACAGGGTGAGCACAACGTCGATAAATCCCAAGATATCCATACCGATCAACTGAAACTCTTCCAAAATTGGTTTCCATAAAACGGTTTAGTAGAAGACCAATTCTCGGTTGTTTAGCGAGATGCCGGTCAGGATTCTGCCAATTTTCGATCTTAGAAACAATGGATAATTCGGAAAAATATATAATCGCATGGCCACGTTTAGTTAAAGAAACATCATAGGATTTATTGGACAAATCAGACATAATAGTAATTTTCTGCCAAAATATCAAAATTTAAAAAAAGTAAAAAAAAAAGTTATATAAAAGTCGCAAACCCAGCAATATAAATAGATGCAACTACTTTTCTACATCACAAAATTACAGTGAAACGACAATTTGGGCAGTTCTTTTTCGGTTTATGATACGCGTACATGTACTTTTCATGTAAGCCTATATTGAATCTCCATACAGTGACTCAATGTCAGATTGTAATAAACCAAAATCTATAGACCGCAACTGTGAGGCTATGTTCTGACAAATTATTTCCCTAACAAATGGCGCTCGTATCGCATTATTTGAAAAGATGACTCGAGATCGATAGAGGGCTGAAGCCGATAGAAGCTCTCATGCACGGGACATATCGCCTTAATTAAGGAATTAAATCACTGTCAATTAGAACGACGTTTTCAGTCATTAAGCATGATGAAAACTTGTCGATCCTAAGCCAGTTTTAATTTTCAGCGCAGGAAAAAAAGACAAAAAAGCGATGGTTTTAACAAGCTTCATTATGTTCATAAAGCACTAAAGAGTGCGTAAAAAATGAAATCATTGACTAAAAACCATCGCCACATCGGTTAATCCCATCAATGTGAGTCCCTTCCAGATATATATATACAGGTTCCGCAGGATGGCATACTGAAATCCTTTAGCAAAATCATGAACGCAGTGTTGAGGTAACATAACTTCGAACAAAAACGATGAAGCGGAAGCAACTGGCTCGTTTGAGTTGTTTAAGTTCATCAAATTGCCTAAACTGCACGCTGAATAGGAATGTGAGTTCAATTGTAGGTAATTTTCTGCAGAATTGGAGCGTTGCCTATACACTGTACATAGAACTCGGTGGTTAAATTCTGATACTGCATGCACTTTATTCAGTAATAAATCGAGTGACATTCAAGGTCTTTTTCAATTTCCAAGATGTACAATACATGAATGAATTCCAAAAATTTCCAAGATAAAATGGATAATAAAAGCAAAAGTAAAAAAAAATTGCGTAAACCACATTAAGCCTCACTGTTACGTTAACGTGTATAGCCATTTATGTGTAAAATCTAAATTTGAAAACAAACTTTCGAGGATGATAACCTGAATACCTTTAAGAAGTGTTGATATTTATAAACTGTCTGTTGAAAATCAGGTCAAAATTAATCACTATACATGTATGTTGCCAATGAAAGCTTGTTACGAAAGGTAAGCTTCGAATGGGTTGTGCCCAGTATGGTCACTATGCCTTTATAGTAAGATTTAGCTTTTCTAAAAATGTCTACGACGTTCCATTCAATAAGTATATTTTAAATGTTAATGAAAATCTGGTAAAAATCCATAATTTGCGATTAGTTTTGCTTAAAATTTCGCACATGGTACGGCGCTTCCTTTATTATTTATTGTTTTAAACAAATTTTACTGAATCCGTATTTTGCGGTCATTTTTTTCAAAAGTTTCGCTGCGGCGGTGATTAAAGGTTCCTACCGAAATTAAAAATACTAGACTTCCCTGAATTTTCCAGGTTTTTGGAACATTATCTCGCGTTATGAAAACAAAAAAAGTTACCAATTACAGATTATTTTATTATTTCAAACGTTGAAAGAGTACGCTAATGTATGAAAGGTACAGACATTACCTATTATTGCATAGGTATGACTAGATACGCCCCTTTTTAGCATTATCATAAAAAATCATTTGAGATTATGGCAATTTAAGGCTTGCATTTTATCTAATGAAAATTGCCGTGACTTTTCCATGATAATTTGAAGGATTTCATGACTTTCCAGTTGCTACAGCATGTCGGTCAGTTTATCCCTTTCTGATATCAGTAGTTTCAAGAAATATAAATGATATCAGTGCAAACAATGTACAAATTTTGTATAAGCCAAACATCTCAGCAGTGATTTCAAAGTGATTACACTTCTATGCCAGAAATGAATATCATTAGAACAATAAAGATGTAGTGTAATTAAATGCACTGGTAATACCATAGTGACTGGTGACCAGTATAACTTTCATTGATATCATTATGGTTTATGCCCATTTAAGTAAATCTGTACTGACAAGGAAAACCTGGAATTGTCAGGGAAGTAGGAGTCCTAGCTGGTGGAAAGACTAGTATGGATCAGTATATAAATTTTACTGATTGATATCAGTAAAAAGATATCAGTAAAAAGTCAAAGACTACTACGTATTTACAAGCTAGCCTGCCGTATGAATGAGGCCCAGCATACAGTATGCTGTTGCACGAAAGCGAGTCCCAGTGCAACAAGCATACTCTCAGGTCAAACGTACAGCGCAGTTTCTAGTGCGAATGAAACAAAGTGCTCGACTGGCGCTGGTGAATAAATTGTCATTAGACGCAAAGGGGGAATCCACTTTCGCAGGGCGCCTAAACGCTCCTGATAAAACCACTCCTCAGACCAGTTATTAATACAAATGACTTTAGTGCGCTGTCTTGGCGCGAGATTGCCTTTCGGAAAAATACTGCCGCTGGCAAAATGACTGAATTAAATCGCTGATTAAATTAATAGCGCGAACGCCCAAGACGCCATGAAACCCGGTGCGGTTCCAGGAGGCATCATGAATATATGCCGAACGGAAATGAGGTGACATTAATTCGTTAATATAGCCAATGGGAAGCGCAATCTACGAGAAAGCCTCGCAGATACAGCGCTCGTCTGGCAAGCACCAAAAAAAAAAGGTTTTTCTCGTCAAATTCGGCTGCCATTTTCAGCCAATTTCTGCACAAATTTCGCCTATCGATAATTATTAGTTGGTGCTGGCGAAGAGCGAATCATTGTCTGACAGTGAATAACTCCTTCAGGCGTGTACCTACGGAATTGACTTTCGTTGAAAATGATGATGAATAAGGGCGCGCACCTAAGAGAAATCCGTGAGGAAAGTGCGATTTGTCATTTGCTATTAAATTCGCGCAAAACGGCGTAATTCGCCTGACAGCTCCCGTCGCAAGTAATTAAAATTCAGCTCGCTCGCTAATGCCGAGTTTTTGTTTTTCGATAACGAATTCGCGCGAATTAATGGCAAACGGAAATCTGATTAAACTCCAACGGCTGTACCTGCACGAGTAGAAAGCTCCATCAAGCTCAAAAAGTTTACCTCCTTTTGCCAACTTAATTATCGGTTCTCTTAATCCACGCTGCTAAGTTTACTAATGAATTTTGGATGTTGATCGCTGAGAAAGTGCAAAAGTCGAGCTCGGCAAATCCATTTAATTGAAATGAATCGTTGTTTGCCGTGCTCTAATTAAGAGCAACTCGGAACAGGTTGCCTCTTCTTGGCTCTGGACAAAATCAGTTTGGCCCGTGCAATCTCAAAGTGCAATAGGTATGACACTTACATTAGCTAGGCGATGTTTTCTGCCATTTACAATCATTGTTACAATCATTTGCTAGAAAAAAATTCACGAAACTGCAAACGGAAATGGCCGCGGGAACTCTCTTGCGTTATATGCAAAATTAGTTGCAAACACGCTCGACCAATTTTAATACTTCAGCAAAAAAAAAAAAAGTGGCAAACGTCTTTGATGTACATGTATTAACTTCCTCTCTGAAGTCATGGCAACATTGTTTAAATTGTTAACTTTGTTGCATTGTTGTACGTAATGAAATAGCCTGTTTTACACGCAGTATACGCGGCTGCGCTGATATCTCTAGGCTTAAAAATAATGAGTTCCCATACGGACGCTTGCTTGTATTATTTCAAAGGGGTTGCACAAAAATGATAAGCTATCTTGCCATCTAAAGCGATTAGAACAACAGCAGGAAACGATGAATTTGATTTGAGGAGCAGGCTTTTACAATATCGTGAGATTTATCAGGGATTTTCTGTTTCAAGCGGCTGGTCGAAGAACTTTCCATTGGGAAAATGTTGTTTTAAAGAAGCATTTTTTCCTCAATCGTCCATCAATCCAGGCAAAGATGTGCACCCCCTGTGGTACATCATCGAGCTTAATGATATATTTTCTCATTTCTCCGCCTGACTATATTAATACACGGTTCAGGAGGTCTTCGCAGCTTATACAATCAATGTATTCATAGCAACCATAGATGAGATGCATAGTGCGGATAGAAAAAAGCTTAGCACAGACTTGCGTTCAAGCACTTGTTATTTTAACAAAAATATAAAAAAAATTAAAAAAAATGGCAATATCAGATTAGATGACTCGATGAGATCCAGCCACAAGGGAAACGATGCTGAGTAAAACGTAAACCTCAGTTTGGAAAGAGGCGAGATGGTTAGTTCAGATTAGCAAACATTCTTTTTATTAAAATGGGTGCTTTTTTATAGATAAAACTACGAAAATAAATTCCATTTAGAACAAACGTGCAAGGGCAAGATCAAATAAAGAAAATACTAATAACGAGAAATTCTGCTATAAATAAAACTACTGAATAAAAGTTAATAAAACCTCTGTGTTATACAAATGATATGATTCACGCAAAAATGTGAATCCGCAAATGTCAGAATTTTTCGATTACTGTAAAATTAAAAAGTTACCGTCATGATAAATGTGTTATTACATAATTTTAAATGCATGCAGGGTGAGCACAGAGTTACCACTTTCAGATCTGCATATGGTCACCATGTACATGTATATATACTTTATTAGCCCCAGGTAATCAGTCCTGAAATCGTTGCCTATTTAAATATTTTCAATACAATAAGCTGAAAAGGTTTGTTTATTTCCATTAGCAATATTGCCTGCAGGTAGGGTCATAATTTGTCAAATTAGTTTTAATGCATTACAGAAAACATTTCGAATTCATTAAGGGGCAATTAAAAAATGTTCCTGTTTTAAAAAAATAGCTCCAAGCATTTTTACGAGATATTTGTAATATGCACTTTTGAGTGGCACAAGGAGCGCTTTCCATGAGAGGAATTCCCTGCCAAGCAGCAGGTTTTCAGTTATCTTGAAGAATATTAATAACAAATTTGCTAAAACGGATGTTAGGACGCAGCAGCAAATGGTGGCCAGTCAGTTTGCTTCCTTAAGAGACAGTGATGGATGCTGTTTTTGAGCGACCAGTAGTTAATTAGCCATGTTTCCTTTTAAAATTCTTCATATGTCAACAGACAACATACTTCAAGCGAACCACGATTAGATACGATGCCTCTAAAAACTACAAATGCGCTAAAATACAAGTAGTTCTGCTATAAAACCTGCCATGCTTTCCGACGAGAACAAAAACAATTTCCCCCCGCATTTTTAACTGACGAATTACTGCTTAAAGTTAATGCCTTGTCATTCTCAATAAATGTTCCGAGCAAAAAATGAAATACTATATGGGACATTGAATAAGTCTTAAAATATTTTTCATGCTCCTCGATTGCTAATATCCCTTTAATTACACTAAATCCATTTGTTTGAAATCTACAATTAAGTTTCAATTTCAAAGAAAGGTAGTACATGCAGCCTACTAATTATTAACTACTTCAATTCGATCAATGCGAATATTGTTAAAATACATGTATAGTACAATGTAATATGTAACAAGTTTTACAACCGAACAAGAAAATAAGACGTTTAGTTTCTTATTTCCAGGTTAGCACCACACATTTTGTAGTTCACCATTATGATAAGTGGAATTTATTACTAGGGATAAAGAAAGTTGTTGTAATAGAAGTTTAATACTAAAGAACAATACATTTTGAAGGCTTTAGTAGTTAACGCAAGTTTGCAGACGGAAAGTATTCTGAAAGCACTTCGTAAAATTACGTCCTGCTGCTATATCACTGCCTGCTGGGTGATTGTGGGCGAAAAGAGCAGAAATCGCAGGATTCACAACAATACCACACTTTTTAAAAAATTTACAAACAAATTTATAAAAGCTTTACGCTGTCGCCATACTGAAGAAAAAACTGAAGAGAAGAAAAGGAAGAGATAAAGTTGACTTCTTCGATTCTTATTTAATTCCGTTCATATAAACTCTTTTTATTTCCTACGAGTTGTTTTTTATCATTGCAAGCTGCCTTCGTCATCAGACCCGCACTCAAAAGCTTTATAGAAAGAAACTAGAAAGAACTTTCATGATGTTTGAGACCCCTTTCATGTCAGATATCTCATTATTACCATTTCTCGACGTTTCCATATATACCATTTACGAAATTCGCATCTACTTCAAGAGAATGCGTATTTGTCATGATTTGTGGTCTGGGTGATTCACGTTATCCTTCCTGAGCTCAACATTAAACCCTTGAGCGATGAACTATGGAGTCCTGAGAGCAAGAAATAGAAGAAGCCATGGCACAAAAAACAACGCCATGTTTTAGTAGCAGATTCTGCCTCTCCATTCAACGCCACTTCCTCTTTACTAACCATGTTCGCTGCAATAAAAAGGAAATTAATGGCGAAATTGTTCGCTTCAAACTCGTTTTTAATGCATCGGAAAATGTTCTTTTGTCTGACAGTCTTGCGTTGTCCATTGTAGCATATTGCAGTTTCTATAATCGACAGTTCACTTACTTTACTTTTCTATCTCAAGTCCACCCTAGGATAACCGTTTGCAACTTTTAAGGTTCATTCGCAGCATTTTGTGTAGCTCAAAAATATTTTTTTGTTTCAGAAAACTAGATGAAGAAGTAAAGAGAGCAGAAAGAATCTGTCGGATTTCTTATACTGGATAGAAGCAATTCCTTAAACAAGGTCAGTAAAAAAAAATTCAAAAACAACACCGCATGTATAAGACAACGAAACGTATAAAAATAAAAAATAAACTTATTGGTTTCATTTTCCTGGGCGAATGTCGAATAATTTTTGGTCACTCCAGTCTTCGTATGTAGCTTACAATCAATGGTTGATTCCGAAGGCAAGTTCAGAAAGAACCACGTTGAATGTGAAAATTCGCCGCATCTCACCAAGCATCGTTATGATCCTATGTAATTCCACGATTAGAAGAAGCAATAAAAATGGCGCTAATTGACTTCCATGGACATGGTGCCTGTCACGAGAATCTTATTTTTTTTCTCATCTTTAGTTGTTAGCATAGGGTGCTATAATTAATCCTTCCTCACATTAGATAATTATACATAATAGACCACTTGTAATTAGCGCGGAATGGGGAACCATTAGATGTGACCGCCATCATAAGTTTTAATATTTGATATCAATTAGCGGTCTAAGACATCAAATATCCGATAACGTCATTCGCTAAACTACAGTGTATATAAATATCATCGTTAGGCGCCAGGGAATGTACACAAAAGACTGGCTCGCTAACACAAGGCTGGTAATTACCAAAGGATTACGAAAAAATATCATTTGTTGGCCTGTGCAAAATTTCGCAGAACTGCGTTTCATATGTACAGTCAGTCCTCATTCATGTATGACACAAGCGGCAAAAAAGACATTAGCTAAAGCGGAAGACGACGTTTTTGTATTAATTACACACTGAACAATCATGGAGTCGTTAGGTTTTTCTTAGGATGAGGTGCATTCAGTTTAGTTAAGCATCCATACATTTAAATAAAAAGATAAGTAAGGAACAACGCCTTCAATACAAAAGGGAAATGAGTACAAGAATAGACGGGGTAGGGAAAATAAAAACTGCATAAAAACTCCCCTCTGCAATTAAATTATCTTGTTTTCAACGGATATTTCAATCGTTAATTCCATCGAGTGGTTCAATCTACCATTTCATAAAACAATAATTAAAAAGTAATTAAAATGGGGAAATTGAAGAAAAAAAAGCACACGATCGAACAAATTAGTGAAGACAAGGCCGCGAGGAGTGTTCCAAACGTTTGCCACGGAAAATGGAATTTCATACATTATTCATTAATATAGTTTGGGGAAGTGGTGTACTTCACACCCTATAACGTTAATGTTGAACCTTCTTAATGGCAAGATACGAAAGACCTCTTTTTTCTAAGCAAGGTATTGTGCAGCATGTTTAAACCCCTGTACATATACATGTATTTATTTGTAGTGTATATTTAATAAAAAATGTTGACATGGTTCAAATAACATTTCAATTTGAAATCTTCACGTACGTGACATACTTCCCAGAACGCGTTACACGATGCGCTCACAAATAATCAATCGCACAGAAATAAATTGTTTAACATATCATTTGGATGAAAAGGCATTTGAAAACATGACAGGATCTGGGATTTTATATATAAAGAAGGTATTGCTCCTTATGCCGTATGTACTGCAAGCAACCCTCTGTACCCCACCGATGTATCGATCTTGAAATTCCCTGACATATCCCAGAAGGGTTTCCATTTCAACCGTCTGCATGGTTGAATCATTTTCATACAGAAAATATGACATAGATATGGCTCAGCTGACGTTTCTACGAAGTTTAGAGCTTACTAATATCCCATTTTCCCTAATTCTTTTACAGAGTTTCTAGGGAATAAACAGAACTCCGAGGCAATTTGGGCCTTCCAGGATCATGGAGGCTCCGCTTAACAAAATGGGATTTGTTCACGTAGAAAAATGGGCTTTATTTAGGAAATCGTTCCACGGCCTCGTCTGTTTCAAACATAACTGTATTCTTCCAGCGACTGGAAAGGTGCACCATTAAAATTCAGAGTGCATCAATAGTTTCAGACTCCTCGCAGAATTATGGAATATGCATAAATTAGCAGCCTATACATAGTATATTAACATCCGTCTGAAGACATCGCAGCAAGCTTTTGATTAAAATTACTGAAATACAGCCAACTGGCAAGAAGACAGCTAGTTTTTCAAAACTGCCGTCTATTTTTTGTGCCCTGCATGAATCCAAGACTGCGCTTGTTTTCAGCATCCTTATGCATCAGATTCATCAATAATGCAATCCGAAAGGCAGGAGAAAAATGGATTTCATTTATTTCCAGGCAATGAATGATTGCGTGTTTCAAATAAAACCTTAGGCTAAAACAATCCTTTCATCAGAGATCTGATGTCAACGCAAAGATTAAATTACACTGCATAATGCTTAAATAAATTTAATCGGTAATACAGGCACCTTCATATGATGCACATGCCTAATAGATGTTCATTACATTCATGAGAAAGTTTTCTTGCTTGCTCTATAATACACGCAACGAGTAAAAATGCATTTCGTTTTTCTTATCCATTATAATAGCACATTTGTGAATGCGATATTATAGCGCCGCCAAAGACGATAAATTAAAGGAAACACTAACTCATTTGAAGAGATACATATATTTAAATATATTTGTTGCACGATTCCCGGGAATGAAATGCAACTCGCTCTATATTATACAATGCATACAGTATTTTAGGAATTTTTAGAATCTCCAACCAGTTCCAAAAACTGATATAGAGAAGTCATTGCTTCGAATGTGAGAAATGTCTCCGCTTTATCAGCGTATGATTATGACACCCAATTAAAAAAGTTTCATTACTGTTCATTGTTACGGTAGCATTTCACTTTGTGATCTTTGAGTGCCTGGCATAATGTATCGGAAGAAAGTAAAATGCCTTTCAGCTTATTGTATTAAATTGAAACAATATGTAGAGCTCATCTAACATTTCCTCACAAAAATAAGCACCAAAATGGCCCAGATTAAAGTTGTCTGACAAAATCAAATAAAAAAACGAAGACTAAAAATATGGATGCAAATATGTCAATATATAAATGCAGCATATATAGGTTCTTTCAATAACAACAAGCCCTGCGGGTTTAATGTTCTTTTGCTTTGTTGCCAACAGTATACAATTCAACGTTCCGAAAACTGCAGTACAGCCACGTTTTTACTTCCTCTGAAGGTATATAAACGGCACATAAAATTACTAAGAACTCCAAGGCCACTAATTATACACTTCCACTATAATTAAATCTTTTTTTTTCATTAATGGAGAAATACACATTATGGGATATAAGCTTCATAAATAATATTATCTTTATAGATGTTCCGCACACGTTGCAGCACATCCCATGTAGATAAACAGGGTTAGGCAACATCAGGAACGATCACGTTTTAATTTGAAGATGTCGTTATTAGATCATGCGCAATATAATTAACCATCAAAGGCCACCACCGTTTCATGGTCTATGCCAATGTTTCATTAACTCGTCTGTAACCTTAGCAATTACAGCAACTGTGGCATACCACACTCATTCCGCACGAGCCTACATACCATTGTTTTTTCGTTGTTTTTTATTTTCGCACCAGGGCAATGTTTCAGACAGAGCCGTTTGAGGCATTCTTAAAGTACGGGCAGTTTGAAAAGCCTGGCAGCCCTTTTAATTCGCTGGCGAGCATTTTAATTTTAATTAAAACCCCAACCCGGTCTAGTAAAACAGATATGTACTTAAGGCTCCATTAAATAGTCTTAAGCAAAAAACAAATAGCAACTGCAGTTTAATTAAGGTGCACAATTAGGCCCTCTAAAAGCAGAAAGTTTCCTGAAGGAAAGAGGGAAGCTGAAATTAAAATATAGAAAGATAATTGCTTCCGGAAAAAATGAATATCTAACTCATTACCTGTCTTGAACAGGCACGGGCTTGTGCGTGAATTTTGTTTGAATAGCGTTAATTTAACGTTAGACAAAAAGCCTTAATTCAGTGAAAATAAGCTTAAAACGGAGTTAAGTGCATGTCAACGGCTTTTTTTGTCTGGCGTTGAATTCTCGTCATCATTTTTAACCACTTTTCACGCATTTTTTCCCATAAAGATGATCAAAGGCAGCTAGACCTCTCTAAATTTCGGTTTTGGCATACTTGCAATCCATCAGCAATGCTCGAAGCTCAATTTGAACTTGTAGAACATTTCCCAAGGCGGTGGTTTTATTCAGCCATAATTTACATTTAATATATATTTTCGTGTTACGTGTATATTATAATCCAAATGTCAGTGATAAAATCTGCTGCATCAGACACTTAAACATATTTAATTTAATTCTTAAACATGTTAAATTAAAAAAGCCAAGTTTGAATAACTATTACAAATCCAAGTAGATTACAGTATTTGTAAAAAATATGAAGCAATATTTGCTCGAATTGAATGGTATATCATGGGAGATTATTTTACCAGCTGTTTTTTCGTGTCCCTAATTTAACAGCCCCAAAGGATATCCTTTTAATAATAAATTTGGCATACTCTTTATGGATTTCATGCATATGAAAAATTCAAAGGCAAAAAAAGTCAAGCGTGTTACCACGATATTCTTGAAATTGAATATCATAAAACAATGTTTGCAATTATTTATTTTTCAAAGTAGCAACCCCTGTCGACTAAAATAAAGTGTTTGAAAAAATTCGATTATTCCCATACGAATTCAGGATAAATGATGAATTTACAAGACAACATTTTTCTTAAGGTTATTAATTGCACTTGGCGCAATAAAACCATTAGAATGAGCCAACGACACATTTGGGGATACGCTATAAACTTACAGCAGCACTTTTGTGATTTTTCTTAAAATTTAAGCAAGTAATTTATTGGTCACACGTGCCATGCCAGTAATTTCGTCAAAGCATGGCGGTAGTACAAGTTGTAGTAGAGGTCGTTCTCCTGTCACCTTAAAAGGGGGAGCACCCATTGATGGGACACAGTTGAAGCAGAGAAATACGAATCGTTTTGGAAAATAACGGACTATAAAGGACTATATTAGCTTCTATGTATTTTCAAAATTGACATCAGCGCTATGATTTTTTTATTTGGGACATTTGGTTTTATACTTTTGGATCCCAATAAACGCTTAAATGTCTGGTTTAGATCAAGGGTCGATAGTAGTATCATTAAACGGTCGCCAGAGGGCGCTGCTTTGGTTCTAGCAAGCGATTTGTTGGCCTCGGCACAAAAACCATTAATAATTCCGTGCTTTACATGATAAAAGCGACTCAATAGCTAGCATTAGCACAATATAAAGGCACATTAATTTAAAAAGCGTTGTTACCGGTGGCTGTTAGAAGCAATTACACCATACGCATATATCCAGGCGCAGTGCACTTGCATGAATGAAAAGCGATTACGCTTAATAATTTATGAAAATTGAGTTTATTCCCCCGCAATTTTCCCATAGAAAAATCTACGAAGCCTTGCGCAAAACGAGGAAATGCCTGTAAATTATTGTTACTGCAATTACCTCGATGATGGTTTTTGATGGAGGCTCCCTTAAATCGAAGCCTTACACAAAACGTTCGTGACTATCAAAAAACACTTGCAGTATCAAACGAATTCCAGCTTGATAGCCCTGTGTCACGAAAGCAAAAATACGTTGGAGAAATATGATTCGTACATGTTCTCATTCAAGCTCCGAAACATATGCAGGGTTTCCACCACAAATTCCAACGAATTTGAGGCTTTGAAAATTGAGATCATGAATATTTGGAATTTGAATGACTTTTCTCTGCTATTTCCAGGTATTTTGTACTTCCATGACGATTCCAGGCTTTAAAGGTCAGCTAGTGAGAGCCCTGGTGTTTAGTTACATGAAGACTAGATGTTAACACAGAAGCTGATGGATCCTCTGTTGGCTTCGGCAATTCGTTCGAAATTAATGAAACATGTCCTCCAATCACGAAATATGTTTCGGGTATCCATAGCCTACTAGATTATATTTTGTTATATGTAATATTATTGAGTAAGATTTGGTATAAGTAAGTGCGAGAAACCCAAAGAGGTAACTGAACTAGTAATGGACAATAACAATCTGTTGAGCAAATACTAGTTATCTCGTAAAAAAATACAGCACTTTAATTATTCTCCTAATAATTACAAATTTTGTAATACAAATAAGGTTCAACGATTCACCACGCGTAAAATGTTAACCTTCAATCTGTTAAATTCACATCTCTTGAATACTGAGGACATACGTGTCCCTACTTCGTCATTATGGAAAAGGCGAAACCCTCCAAGCTCCAACGACAGAAACCATTGAAACTAATGACTCAAACGTACCTACTCGAACTTATACGGTGTATACATGCACACCTTGAGAAAACACTTAAAACATTGCAAACTGCAATGTATGCATTTTTACGCAATCAATATCTTGATTACCAAGGATTAACGTAAACAGCGTTGGCGAGCATACTTTTATACGTGAAAACTAAACAAAAATGATACCCAAAAAAAACGAAGACAAAGTTTTCACATTGCTCAGTCGTAATTTATGGGCCGAGATAAAGCGCAGAAAACGTTTCTGCACACAAAATTCAGAATTGATGGGCGCAAGCTGTTAAATAAAGACGCCAACGTTTATCTGGGCGCCAACCGATATATCGAGGCAATTGAAATGGAGACGAATCCCCCGAAAGAAATTAATAGCGCATTTGCATGCACACAACCGCATTACAATATAATAACATAACTCGGCTTTAATGCGCAATATTATTACCACGAGGTCGGTGGAAAGCGAGCTTGCGATGCTAGGTGTGGAAAAGAAGGCAAAGAGTCTGCAGATGTGATTGCTGACTGGGAGAAATGAATCCATCAGCGCATGCTAATATGCACTATATCATGTTAACACGGTTAAACGAAATTCTAGTTAGCCCCCTTTGGCGAGCCCGGGGAGATTTATGGCCAACCTTGTTTTCCAGGAACTCCCATCAGCGCCATTGAAAAGGGCAGCTTCGATGCTTAAGATATACATTTGCACTTCGTGACCTTTTAATTCACGATTAAAAGCTCTGGAGACGAAAAAATAAAAACAGAAAATGGGGGTCATGTGTCATGTTGACCCAACTGTTATCTACGTTATGATCCTAACAACGCATCAAATTGCCAAGCGAGGAGTTAACTACATGTATTTAACTCTTCGTGTTTTTGTTGGAGCACGTGTTTGCGACATCTTGAATTGCTAGCGTCTTGAAGAAAACGGGCCTTTGGTCACGAGTTTCTTAACGTAATTCTGCGAAGGTAGAAAACTAACATTTTTTAGACAAATTCCTGTCAAATAAACATTTATCGATCGGGTAATATTATAGTCCGATCCCAGCTAGAATATGCGCTAAGCAGATCTACATGTATTGGGTATAATGCAGTACTAATTTTAATTTTATGAACCTGTTGTTTGGTTTATATACAAAATTGCTAACACGTATGTAAAATACATTACTCCACCTTGAAGCAACCACAACATGTCTATTTATTTTCATCTTTAAATTCATACTAACTGGAATGGATTTACAGCAAATACCAACTTAGGCGTTTCTAAGGGAACAGGGGTTCGATCCAAACTTTATTATAGCTTTTATTATAGCTTAATACTTTTAATCAAACTCACAAATCTAATATCTTTAAACAAGAATAGTTGGAAGCCACAAGAGTTTGACGCTCTTAGTGCTCTTATCAGTCTGTCTGCCTTTAAGCTTGATCATCTCTTGAAAATGCAATCCAATTCCGAGTTCATTCGGACCAATATCATAGGTCCTACTTCTTGCATGTAATTAGAGACAGTTCCAAGAGATGGTCACGAGTCACTAGAAATTAAATTTTGCGATGTTTGTGACCACCCAAATGAGGTGATAACCGCTGAGTAACACAAGTTTACATGTACATGTATGAGTTGAACTCCACTGCCAGATGTAATTTATTTCCTGGCTTTAGGGCATTGAGTTGAATTGAATCATTCAGGACTTAGCAACATTCCAAAGCCCGATTCAACGTCGATTGCTTTGACATGAATCTCCAGAGAGGCCACTCCGCTTTGTCACCGCTCTTAAGACGTGTTTGTAACCCCCATTTCGGGCCATTGGGGAAATTCGATTTGCAGATCAATTTTTTGATAGTTACTAGCATTCACGCAAAATCAAGAGTGGAGAATACTATTAATAAAACCGAATGCCGAGCAAAATTCAAACGGCTCGAGTTTTGCCGCCAGCCCACACTGAGACCACTCTCCCCAATCGATACCCATTTACCAGATGTAAAATATTACGTGTCACTTTTATGTCGACTGAATAAATGCCTCTATCGAGTTACATTCGCAGATAACAGTGTTACGAATGCATTATATATGCAACGTATAATCTGCAACACGCACAAAGATGAGCCAATGTCAACTGTGTACACTCTCGAAGAAGGCATTTTAGTTTCCTTCAGGAAATGTTAGCAATGTGTATGACATTGCTGCGAAAACAAGATCATTCGTCACTCGCACATTTGCATAGACGCACGTCCTACGTGGCCCGAATATCATATATTTATATTATTGAGATGAACTCAAGCGGCACCGGCGGGCAAACAAACTCCATAATACGTTTAAAGGGAAAATGCAAAACGACCATCCACTGAACAATGTGTCTACAGTGCGTGTATTTTAAGAGTAAGTAGGGACGAATCTTGTCTGGAGTGAGCGATGCAAGATTGTAAAGGTACTCAAATGCTGATGCGAGTTTATGGCCTTCTCCTATTTCATCCTTGATAAACGGGTCTTGACAGAAAAACTTACGTGCAATACAATCGTAAACATTGACATTTTTTTGCATTTTTCAAGGAAATACTTCTTCATGAGTATTTCTTAGAAATAAAATGTAACTCCAAAAATGAAATTAAAGTAATGGCTATGGCTGATGCTGACTACGATGATCACATCCCTTCAAGCAAATCGATAAATTAATGGTTTCATAAATGTCCATTTTATGTAACAAGATTGCAATGATAAGAAACCAATAAAAAAAATATCGAAAACCTACTACAAATGCAAGACATTTTATTTAAAAACTTGAACTCCAGTTTCCAGAGTTATTTCCATGCACTCCACATGCATCTAGCTCATAAGTAGCTTCTAAGTTCTCCAACATAACCAGAAATAGGTGCTCACACCGAAATAATGGGGTATTGGAAATGCAGCTGTAAATATCTAAGATGGCCTAACTTTATCCTTTATATTAGTTGTCAGCAATGGGTACTGATTAAAATTAATCATTCGCCATTAATAGCAACAACAAAAAAGCACAGCAACACAGGCTAAAAAAAGAACTGCGCACATCAAATAAAAATATTGTAAGTTCACAAGCGAGCTTGAAGAATTTTCTGTAAAACTATCTCAAAATACTACCTTTTGTAGCAAGACTATTCAAACAAAAAATGCATTTCAATATACAAAAAGGTTAATACATATCACAAATATCATGCACAAACAGAATTTAAAACCTATTTGTAAGGCTTAAGTATAACGACAATTACGAAAAGTTACAAAACGGCAATAGCACGTCAAGAATGACTATGCCCAAACGGTACTCAATGAAAAGAACGATAAATAATTTTGAGATTTATTCACTGAAGGAAAATGCATCATCCAATTAAGAAAGGTCTCATAATCTTTCCCGCTTCCTGCAAAACGACAAATGTGCAGCAATTCCACTTGCAATTAATGGACGGTGTACTATTAAGTGTATGAGGTCCGCAACGTCAAGCCTAATGCAATGCAGTCCAAGCACTGAAGATGGCTACAGGTCATTACATCACTGGCGTAGAAATTAACTGCACCTCTTTCAAACTAGTCCTACCCAAAAACCTCTGAGGTTTCCTTGACTGATTACGTACAGTTTACAGCTAGTTGTTTTTTGCCGGCTTGTTTCGCTCGGTACAAGTTGGTCAAAATCACCTAAGCGGAACAATTACATTGTGAAATAGGCCATGAATTGTCCATCCTGATATCCAAAATGAAATGTAAAAACCAAACAGATTAGGTTTCGACCATGAGGGCGAACCGCCGTGGAAATGAAATGAGCGGAACGATGAATGCAACGGTAATTTTCTTGTCCTCTTACTAAGAGTTTTCTTCCTAGGACAAATGTCATTTGGGCTAATAGCAACACTGAATTCCAACAATAAACAAGTTGAGGCAGCCAAGCAAAAGGTTTCCTTTCTAATGGCAGAAAACTGGAACAAGACTAAAGAAACGGAGGGAAAACTCCATTGTTTCATGAGTGCAATGAAACAAGGCTACTACAAAAAAAATTTGGAAAATAACGCTGATAAAGACAAAATCGAATGGGTGCAATTCAT
>JAQIXS010000848.1:0-37761 GCA_034700785.1 Rossiulus vilnensis | reverse complement strand
AAAATCCCAGTTCGAATATTCGAATATTCGAATATATTCGAACATTCGATATTTGATATTCGAAAAGCACAGCACTATTCTTATCTGGATTTCGTGTGGCAAATACAATTCATAAAGTTGTCAACCATTTTATTTGAAAATGTAATCAATGATGTGTAAGTGTGCCTCCAATTAGTATTGAAACTACTCGTAATGAATTAAAATATAGAATGGATGAATGAATTATATGCAATACATTTTTCGTGTTATCTACTACACCTTCAAGTAGTTAAATAAACTAAACAATTTCAGAACTAATTTAAAAACGATGGTAAAAATGTAATTTTTTAACTACATGGACAAAAAAATAAATAAAATAATAGTAATAACATTGGTTGATGGATTACAATTCCACCACATGGCATATCCTTGATGACAGGAGCGTAAAAAGCTGAATTGACTCGAATTAAAAAACATAACAAGTCAAAATTTGATTATTTCAGGGTTTTTAGTATGGTTTTGTTCTCCATGAAGAAAACATCGAGTTTACAGAATGCAATATCAAATCCCCTAAAACATTTCATAAACTAGATATAATTTTGGATTAATTCAGTAGTAATTGAAAATACTTACTGTTTATATTTCGTATATCAAGTTCAAGTATCATCAAAGTCCCCTGAAACATTTTAGACAATTTCACTACGAAAAGTACATATTTTTCCATCATCGCCAAAATAGTTCAAAAATTGTTTAGTCTATTTAGCTATTTGAAGGTGTAATAGATTGCATACAATAAGATACCAAACGTTATAATTTCTTCTTGCTTTAATTCACCACTGAATTAGATCGAAACGGTCAAAATAGATCGTGAAATTGAAGAAAGTCATATATAACTAACACCATTTTCCATTTTTTGTCAATCCTGTGTAAGGGCGTAAGGGACGCCAAACCAAGTTCCTGATCCCAAGAAAAAAAAATTATTTACGCCTTTGATGATGCTATCTATTGGCGACTGCAATACAGCGTATACTGATCTACGGTGGCTATCTAGTGGGCCTTAATGCACTTATGCCATTCGTCATGGCATGTGACAGAGGTTTAGTGCTGTTGATGGGTTTATCTGACATTATTTCATGGCCTATAGCACTAAGACGCCGACTAGAAAGCTAATTTGCGGGTAATTTCTACGACGCAAAACGAATAACAGTGAAATGCATGTAATGGGATGTAAGGCAGCATCGCAGCTAAAATAAGCCAAAGTGGAAAATCTGCTGGCCTAAATGGACTTAAGGCCCAGCATGCCCCATGCCACAACAGAGAGTTTTCAAAAAAAAAGAAAAATAAGTCAGCAAAAGCACCGAAGAAAGCCTATTAGGTCGGTCAGAGGGATGGCAAATTCGCATTTGTGCTGCGTGAGCTTAAAGAGACATTTATGCAAAGGTTGTTGAAGGGCAATACCAAAATATTGCTTATTTCAACAAGGATGTTGCATTGGAAAAAAAATAAAAATGAAACACAGAAATGATGATAATGGATTTTGGTCAAATTTAATGACCCGGGTGGAAAAGTTGAATATGGCCATGTATGGGGGTGTTTTTGCCATAAATGACAATGTATGAGCTATACATGTATAAGTCCATATTTTGACACTGCCAAACAATGGCAGATCTCATTATTGCTCGCTTCCCTTAAGCAAATATAATACATGCAAATACAATTTTAACTTTAATATAAGTTACTGTATTATTATACATGTATTTTTCTGATGAGAACATACTGTATATGTGTGACTATATCTGCAAGTAGGGCCTATATTGATATACATGTATATGGTCATATGTAAGAATATAAAAACATACGAATATGAATGTGTATGAAATAGACTTGCTGTGTACATGTATATGTATACGTATGTAAATATATGACCATACAGCTCAATTAGTAATTTGACCATATATGGAAGAAGTCGTATATGTCCATATATGGCACATACAAGTGAACATATATTTACTTTTTTCACCCAGGTAAAGCAGATACATCTTTTCTTTCCTAAATCGCTAACTTTTACATTAAAAATTACTGAGTTGTCCAAGTAAATGTTAAGCTGCAAAAATACTTTCCTGATAGTTATAAAGAGACTAAAATAATTGTAAGTAAATTTAAAGCCGTATGTGGAGCGACAGTAACTTTTTACAAACATATCGAATGACTACATAAAGTTCATTATTAATAGCCGACCAATAATAATGATTTAAGCGCAATTATATAGCCATACTTCTTCTTTCTTAGGCCTTTGGTTTTCAGTCCATCCACTTGACATGAGCGTATCTCAAATGACTTTTAAAATATCAATAAAGTTTCTTTTAAAAATCGATATCGCTACCCAGCCACTGTCCACATGCGCATTTGTAATGCTGAAATTCAACTAGGCCAGGAAAGAAGTATTTCAATTCGATAAAAAAATTCAGAAAAAAACAAGAAAAATATATCAGACTATGAGTCTCACCGAAATCCTGTTATGACCAAGCCATCAAGTTACAGCCTTGGGAAATTTGTAAGATATGCCATGATATTGCCAGCCGACAGTAATATTTTAAGCCAGGAAATTTCCATTTGGAATGAGGCCGAAGATGAAATGCGGTGTGCTACTGCCTTTCCTCACCAGATTAAACTAAATATGAATGGTTTATTGGCATTAGAAATTACTGAAGTTTCCATTTTTCAAAAAAAAATTGTATGAAGAGCCCATCCGTAGTGAGTTTCACAAATTTTGCCTTTAATTATCTAAATTTCCAAGCGTTCACTAGAATTGCCACTATTACATTGTATTTAAGTATAATCTTATAAGGCATGCAATTTACATTAATGATAAGCTTTGTTATCGATATCGGTATAGATTCTACTTTCATTTATTTGTGCAACCAATGGTATATTTGAAAGTCATATAAAATTTATAAGAATGCCATATGGACTTATCATTAATGGATGCTCAAAAACATACAGAAAATATGGACTAACTCATGCAGCATCTGACGAATGGAAAATGCAGTTTAGCGTTTGATTCACTCGCCCGTTTATCCTTGCTATTTATGAAGAAAAAAAATATCATAAGCCCTGTATGCATCCCATCACTAAGTACACGTGTATTTGCCCATCAGAAAGCCATGGGTCCTAGCTTGTTTTGTTTAAATAAGTACCATGGTCCACATTGGTGGATACTCACATGTACAAGGGGATCAATATTTTACGGCTGCATTTTTCTAGTCTGCTAAACGGCAATCCTATTAGGCTTATTGTCTGTATATGGGCAGATATAAACGAAGATCAATTAATTATGTATCAAATACATTACAGCGATAAGCGAGCGCCTATCAATGTAAATAGGACAAAAACTCTGCGGATATTGGCATGGCGTGCAGCGGAGTAAAGCATATATCGAACTAAAATATGGAGATACATTTATATATTTATGATGAAATACCATCTAAAACAGTTAGATACTCGTACGGAGAGTCCCCAACTAATAAATGTTAAATGATATCTGTGTAACTCAAACTGGGATAATAAACAAGTGGTTTGATGCATGGAGAGAAAAAATACCAGATTGCACACATGCCCTATAAATGCAATGCGTATTTATAAGGGAACTTATGTAAGGCATTAAACTATAGTTTTATGTAGTTTTCATGTAGATGCAAGGAAAGCATAGCACAAAGTAATTCCGAACGTAAAAATAGGCAAGGGTGATGATGTACATATGGTGCATTTTTAAAATATCTTTAAAACTACACATTAATTATAGTCGAAGAAATCTGGCATGTTTAAATTATCAAATACTTGAGGGAAATCGTAAAGTATATTTTTGGCAAATTGGTTTGTCATAAATGAGCTTATAGGACATTATGCGTTTACCTACATATCTGTGCATATCTATGCATAAAAAACTTTTAAGAAAAAATAATGATAATGGTTATATTCGCTTATAAAACTTACATTTAAAAAAGAACAAAAAGTTTAACTAAGCTAACAATGCGACTAAACGGACGTCCTATTGTTCAAAAATACTAACAAAATACTTTCATAACCCCTACATGTATGTGAATCCTTATTTCAAAGAGAAACTTTCTCTTTTCGATTTTCATGATGTGATAGTCGGGAGAAAAAATTAGGCTAGTTTATATCAAATTCGCAAAGCCAAAGTAGATATCGACCTCATTGTGTCCAATATTGCAACTTGAAATAGCCATAATAGAACCCGAAATAGGCAAAGTATAAAACCTAACTGGTGGTGTGTTTTTTTTCCAAAAGAAATAAAAAAGACCACTGAAAAGTTTATGACTTCGAATATATACATGAGTGACACAAATTTTTGAGTTTTTTATCCATTTCCTATGGTATAATAACGCATTTCCGCCTTTTATGGTCCAATATGATGTTTCCTTTGCATGTAAAATATATGATTCAAAGTAGTGAATGACCAAGTATTGCTCTTAGAAATCCATATTTTACATTGTCATTGTTCAACCCGTGCGCATATCCATATGCTCATAAAATTGCCTAGAATATGCATAAAGCTCAAATAAAAAATACTTATTTAGAAAACTTTATATATACTAATGTACTTTTCTGGGATCATTTCAAGTACTAGCTTACATAAATATACACGCACATGGGGCCGTCCATATTGCACAGAATTTCATTGTATTACCTTTCTAAATAAATGTAAACACTTTAGTCATTCCTTGATTCATTTATTAACCACATGGGTTATAACATGACAATATTTACAGCCTATAGATCGTTTTTAACCAGCTTGAAATAGTAAACTACGATACAATTTTTATTTCGAATTCGAATAAATTTAACTCTATACCTACCTGTATATTATCAGAAACTAAATGTCACGTGGTACAGTAATGAAATCCATTTACTAATTTGTTAATCATTTACCACTTCACTGGGTGATGGCCACCATCGCAATTACAAATCCATTTTGGATAAAAGTTATATATCGACGTGAAATTGACATTTTTAAAATAAATAAATATTTTTTTAAACAATTTTGAAGCTTAAAGTCTGCAAGATAATTACCTCGGTATAATAAATTCGTATATCTACGAAATCATTTCAATAATATCGAGAAATAATTATTAAATTGTAACATTGCAGGTTTAGAATTTAATCATTGCACACATATTTGTAACGATTGTTAGTGATTTAGAATGTCGGAAGTCTTAATGGCTAAAACTTCATAAACAGATTAGTGTAAAGGAGGGAAAATGGCAATTTTAGTGCCAGTGATTTATGGATAGCCCTTTAGTTGGTCTCCGGATTTTTCGTCCATTTCATTCGTGCGAGTTATCCAACCAAACCGCCGCCAATATGCGTGTTGCAAAGCGGTCAAAATTCGGCTGTAAATAGTGTGGCTTCCAAGTGGGGGGTATTTTTTATTCAGAGTTCGTCGTTACCCCCCGCCAATCGAAACGAACGAACGAGTCCAATGGGCATCCGGATCATGACCATTCGAGCCAAAATATTAAAAAGATCGCATTTGCTACCATACCACTCGCTGATAATAATGGCAACAACGGAGGGAAAATATTGCGATGAAATGAAAAAAAAAACTGGTCTATTCGTGTAGCCCACGGCCTGAATTTCCAGTTGAAATGCTAAGATGCTCATCGTGAAAATGACAATACGACAATTGACACCACCGTGTCCTTTGTGACGAGGGGATAAAAACGAATTTCAAGCAAAAATAAATAATAAAAACTTGGAAGGAACTTCAGACTTGTTTAGGATGGCAAATGAGGTCTAGTTTATGTAATTCTATCATTGTAGTAAAAACTGATAACATATAAAGCCTGCAAATAACACTTTTCAAGACTTCCCTCGCGGAATTGGTTTAATATGGTCATATAATTATGCTGCTACATATGGCTACTATTCCATATTCTCTACCGAAAACTATCGTTACTGCTCACTTCCCCTTAAGCAAATGCCACTATAAATAAAATTTTAATATAATTTATTGTATTATGTTTTTTAAGTATGAGCATATCTGCAAATACACATTTGTTGGTATAGTGTATAGTCACATTTAAGAATGTAACAATATTTATGAATCTGTGTGGACATGGTTAGATTATATGGACTTGTATCAATAGTATATTAGCATATATAGGTCCTCATATATATAGGACATCATATAGGTCCATTTGAGGCCAATTTCGGATGTAACTATATATGGAAAAACATATACACTATTTGTCCATATTTTGGTCCTAGTTACTTTTCCACACGTGTTACGTGTATATTCGTTTCATTGCAAATTAATAAATAATCAAAATTTAAAAAATTAAAATGGATAAATCATAAGGTTTTCATGCAAGAACATAAGATACCATTCTAGAACAGCCTGAATATGGATGCATACTAATTTCATCAATCATCAATACGGTGGTGACCGCGCGAAATCAAGTAATGACCTTTACAGATCGATCGACGCCAATAAAATGATCAGTACAAGATGAGATTACCTCCTTTTTCGATATTTGTTAAGCAGATGAGTAAATTACAGAAACATGACGAATAAATGACAGCTTTGAGGAACGAGATGCAATATCGTCGACGGTGTACATGTACTATACAATGTGCTAATATAGCGTATGGAGCATTCCAAAACGGAAAGCCCTTTTGGACACACTGTAAACCTTCCCTATTTTCAGGCTATTGTTTGGTCGCCCACCATTCAATTGGGCAGAATATTTTCCCATTTGCCACATTTTCACCAGATCATGCTTGAGTTGGCGGCTGGTGAGGGTCGATCATCAGGATCGCCTAATAAATAGCCTTATTTTTTAGGGTCTAATGCTCACGCCATTTAGGACGTCCAGTGAATAGATGGAAAGAGGGTTTAGTACTTCCTGACTGAATCAGTATCAATCAATAAAAGAAAAGAAAAAAAACAAACAACGGTTGACCTTTTGTGAGCCAAACGAAGACCTATGCAAGCGTTTCGTGAAAACTCATTTACAACCTCAGTAGCTTGTTTGTACACATTGATGTCAACACGTTGTTGCTTATTCTATCATAAACATACTTCTAAATTAATAATCTATTAATTATAACAATTGAAAGACAATATATGTGTGCACAATTCCTGAAAATTCTAATTCAAACAAACTTATGCTAGTACTCAAAACCAACATTTAAGATTAAAAACAGCTTTAAAATAGCTCTCATTGGATGTTTTCTAACTATGTGTATTGAAATTTAATTATCAGAAGAAACAAAGAATGCTTACCTTGTTAATTGACGAAAGCACTCATAAAATAAAATCCAAATACAGTATCTTCTGAAAGTTGCACTTTTTCCAGTCCTGAAATTGGGTTCGTTTTCAGTTATATTGCATGCTTATTTTTATTAGTATCGATATAAGGATTATATGAACTTTTCAAAAGTAACCTATTTAGATAAAACAACTCATTTTCTAATGCACAGAGACGTCTTTAAAGTTGCAGTCTTTGCGATACGTAGGTCACTTAGCCTAATACATGCATATTTAAACTCACATTCATGAAATTTCTCTAGTATCTGCGATTCTCTGTCTAGCCTGCTTCATTATTTGATCTTTCTAAACATGGGCACAGAAGCTATAAAAATAAAAAAAATAAAAATTATCGCATTGAGGTGACCAACAATCTACATGTACTTAGCTTATCTATAATTAAATATCTAAGAAACCACTCTCCATTTTCAGTAACGGAAACAAGATCGCAAATCATAGAAACGAATTATTTTTAATTAGAGCTTTACAAGTTATATTCAAACACTGACAAAACTTTCTCTACCAAAATGACTTTAATGTCAATAATTATTAACAGCGGACGAGTCCAACGAATAACGTGTATATGTTTACATAAAACAACACTTTCGATACAATTATCTACAATTACATCCCAAAATGGGAAAAGGGGTGAGCAAGACTAATAAGAAATCATACAGAAAGACGATTTTCTGGTCTCTACAACAGGCGACAGGATCCCCGTCACCTAATGAGCTATGACAGGGTTTTAAATTTTAAGTGTTAACTAAATTTTCGTAATATACATTGAATAACATTATCATTGAGCTCATTGAATGACAAACACTAGTCCTAAAACCAATTTCAACTGAAGCAAAAATGAAAAAGCTCTTCATGAATAAGAATAAATTTTTTACAGGGTGCACAAAAAAGTGAAGGGAAATCGGACACCCATTAATTAAGCTAGTGTTATATAAGAAAAATTATTGAAAAATTGTAAAAAAAATTAAAAACCTGAATTTTTACATTTTCCTGTATTACAATTAAAATAATAAAAATTAAGGATTTTCCGCTAATTTCTCATTGAAAAAGACATTGAAGTTTCACAATTTCAAATAAGGCCTATCAGTTGAAAATGCATGTCTTTCAGGATCTAGAGCAAAACATTCAAACTTTCTTAGACTTGTCAGCAAAGAAATATCATGCTTTTTTGAACTGTTATCTTGAAAATGATGTCATCAAATTAATTTTAGAAACCCGATCATTTTTCAATAAAAATTATTAACGACTTATAAATATCCATCTTAAGTGTTTCAATAAATAATTAATAAAAGAATAAATAATAGATCTTAAATAATTAAACAGGATTGAAGCTGCAACAAATGATACACCTACTTGTATTAGTTGGATTTATATTAATCGTTTACGAATTAGAACGATTCCTTAACAAATAGTTTTGGAACATGGGAAACTAAAAAAATCACATTCTAAAAAGAATTTTCAAATATTTTTTTTAAAAAATTCAGAAACACCCCAGTTTTATTTTTTCTGTTACCTGCCATTTCAAAATTTAAAAAATCAAAATGCTTTCATTCCAATAATGAGACAAAATTTCAATAAACCATAAAATGAAACTGTTAACAGAAACTTACAATATAATCTTTAGAAGTTCCTCCACAAATAAGGTCTAATTACAGAAAACAAGAAAAATGTACATTATTTCATAATTCATAATGGATATTCAAGACCTGTTTATTATTTTTGATTTGACGGGCGTCTAAAATCATGATTTAATTGTTCATCAATATAGGCTCAGATTAAATTAGTTATTCAAAACAAATTATTGCTATCATTTCAGCCTCCACCCTAGCTCTTACTCTCCGAAACTCACGAAACACTGGCATCATGCACATGTAACGATAACTGAATTAAAACGATTCTAGAATTATTTACACAAACTGACGCACACAAGGCCAGCAAACAATATTTAATAATAAATGACTTTTCAGACAACCTATGCGAAATTATCTATAATTTCCTATTAGAATTTAAGCGTGGGCACCGGCCAACTAACTTATGAGCAAATCGCATAATTAAACGATATATTCCTATACCTATTTACTTTCAGGCGTGAAATCCAACAGCGAAGATGCGAAGATGAAATTAACTGACAAGTGGTTGAAATAAGCTACGAAGGTTGCTGCTGATGTTGTTGTTGTTGTTGTTGCTGCTGCTGCTGCTGCTGTTGAGCCGGATTTACATCGTGATGATGGTGCAGAAGAAGGTGGTGAGGAAGAGGGTTCGGCCCTAATTCCCCTTTAATGAACGACTGTTGTAAGACGGCTTGAGAATGCTCTCTGGCCTTACGCCTCAGGTCAGCCACGCTGCTTGACCTATGCTCCCGATTGACCAACCGGGAAATAGGATCGAAGCTCGGCGGACGGGGAACGTGCAAAGACGGCATCGAAGGAGACGGCTTACTCGGACAACAAGAGCATAAGGGAAACCCTAGATAAGACCGAAAAATTCATACGAAATTTTTAAATAGATTTGGGCCATCAAATGTTTCTTAATGGTTGCATAAAAATCATAAAAATCACAAAAAAACCCGCTAAGTTAATGACTTTTCAGGTGATTTGATTAACACTTGAATGTTCAAATTGAAAAATAAGATTTGTTAATGGGATTATTTCTTTCACCTTTCATTGACGATTATTATTATCTTTGCAATTTTCTTTAAATTGCAGAGTAAATAAGATAGAATTTATTCCATTTAATAACTTTTTTTCAAAACAAAAGCGGGTGAATGTTGACTTTGTCAGCCACAAAAATGCGAAAATTTACTCTTCCTTGTACTTTTGGGTAAATGGCATTGGCATTCAAATGTCAAGGTCAATGTGCATGGCAATTTCAAAAAAAAATTTCGACCTTTTAACACTGCATAGTCAATAGCACATTTTTAAGAGTACTTAACAAAAAAATATTTTAATTGGACTATAACATTTACAAGCCTTGAGTCATGGTATAAACTTAGTTATTGCGGAGTTCATTTGTATCCCAATTTACGTGTATTTTACCGATTGCAAAAGTCGAAAATAACCATGTCATGAATGCATTTAACTCACCTTTAAAAGGGAAAAAGGCTGGAGAAAAAGCCGTCGTTGCTAACGATGACGGAAGAAACATTTGTCCAGCTGAGCTTCTGGAGGCAGAAAAGGGCTCCAAACATTGCCGAAAACCCGGACTAAAGTAAGAAATTAGAAAACAGTATTCAAATCTTAGACAATGCGTGCTGAAAATAGGCTCATATAGAGTATAGCCACACATTCGCTAGTTCAACATATAAGTTAGATTTTGAACTGCATGTTGACTTTTACGGGGCTCAAAATGAGTTTCAGAGCCGTTACCATAAATTGGCGTATTTGGAGCTGTCTCGCGAAGCTAAAGACCCTTTTTTCTATGAAGAAATCTATATTTTGCATTTTAAGATAGACAATTTATCACCGGTTATCACGTCAACTGCTTAAATCCCTTGCCATGAAGATGGCATCTGCATTATCGCCCTATTCAGCATAGGGTAAAAACCAAGAACCATTTATGCGCCTTACAAAATGGCGCATTGTTCACGCATGAAAGACTCAATTATTTCCACCAAATGCGAAGAATATATTTCAGGGTAACATCTAGGCCCGCCCAGACGTGACGCAAGCGTCGTTTTGATTACCCCAAAATTTAACTAACTACGAAACAATAAATAATGTGAGTGATACAAAAAAACCGAAAAAAAATATTAATAACAATAAACGGTAAATCTTGTTCTCTGTAAACCGAGCTAATGTAAAGAAGAAGCGCATTTCGCCTTTGAGTACAATTTTTGAGGTGACATCAGAATGTCTCTCATGTTTATGCTTTTAAAAATTTAGACATTTCACTACAATAATCCTGGAAAGACCACCACGCAATACAACCCACCAATGATTGCCTACCTACAGGGGAAATTGGTAATGAATTAATGGGACGTCCATCAAGACCCTCTTGTGATCATCGTACGAATTTTACATTATACTAATCCTAAAAAGTGCCGCCATATTTCCATAATAAAAGATGTCAAATTTCAGTCACTAACAAAGCCACATAACGTAAATTTAACGCTGAGTATAAATAGCGTATATTACAGACCATTCAAACTTTTGATATAATAAACAGATCTTTAGTTTATGATGATAAAATTACAATAAATGTATACGGAATTATGTGACGTAATTGGTCATATATAGCCATACATGAAAGGGTAGATATGGATGCAAACTTGGTCATACATGGAAAATATTCGAATTTCTGCTAAAGACAACCTTGGGCAAATATATTAAATGCCAATATCAATAGAATTTTAACTTTAAAATAATGTACTGTATTATATTTACCAGGTATGGACATAGAGATAAGTAATATGTTGACATATCTGGTCATATATAAGAATGTGAATACGTATATGGAGGAATATGTCGGAAGTTTATATTTGTCTTCATGTTGTCGGTAGTATAGATGAAAGCAGAAATACGTAATATATTGATATGAATGGGCACGTATGGCCATACTGATCTATTTGTGGCCAATTTATGGTCTAACCGTATATGGAATATGACATTTGTCCATATTTGTCCGTTATTTTCTTTTAAAAATATTTGCATTGCACAAGACAAAGAAATCAGATTCTAAAAATTTGGTGAAACTATATCCTTCCGCCCACTTCAATATTAAAGGGTCCAAAAACAAAAACTTGAGCATCACCTACAAAGCTACGAGCTCAGTATCCTGGAAATTGAATTGCAAAAAGCGTGGAAATAACAGTCATCAAACTGTGCATTGAAAAGAAAGTTCAGAATCGATTTGCAAATAACACTTATTCAGACCACGAATATAAACATATAAATGCCCAAATGTGCGATATAGGGCAGCAAAAACGAAGCAATTACAGGTTCTCAGCGAGGCAATGCGAATCTCAAAGTGGGAACTGCCATTTCATAAATCGGCCCTATTTATCTGCCTTCAAAATGGCCTTTTTTTGCATATATAAAGTCTCGCATCAGAGGCCAGCGATTACCTCGCTATGATTGCCCCTTGAATATTGGGGCGTCAGGAGGGCATTATGCAGATATATTTTTCCATCATTACATATGAAACAAATTGGCACGGGGCGAAACGGTGCCATATTTCAGCCAGCCGCACAATTTCAATTTGCCATTTAGTCGCTCAATTCCATCTATTACTGGCGTTTTAGAGGCGTTCAGGCTTCGCCGCAGATTGAGATTTATCACCTGAACGTCGCCGAGCGTTAAACGGCCCATCTTTATACACCTTTTAACGTCTCCCAATTGGCAGACTTACGATATGCACTGTCAACGGATGCGCCTCACCGCATTTATCCCTAGAAATATTGCGGGCGAAATGGCAGGGCTTCGACGATGCCGATTTGCCAAAATGGATGTCTTTATGAATATCAGAGGGCCCATTTTCAGCGTGAAAGGGCATTTTCAGAGCGAATCAGCAATTCGCTCGTTGATTGGCCTGTCCAAAAAAACACGCTCAAAAACGCAGTTTTTTAGTGTCGTCGCCACGTGATCTCATTTGTGGTGTTTCTGTCTACATGTATTATGGCATTACATTGCAAATACAGAAAAATCAGTGAAACTATAAAGTTGCCTATTCCGGGTGAAAAAATTAAATATGGGCCATAATATAACTTATTCCATATAAGGTTAGAACAGAATACACCTATGCGGCCATATACATGAATATGCCTTTACTGCTTACATAAATAAATAAATTCCATACATGTTCATGCATATCCATATGCATGCATGCTTTCATATTGTTACATATGATAACTCATGTCAACATATTTACAGATATGGCCCGATTACCCTGCTTCAACTATTTGCACGACTACGATTAATTCAAAAGTAACAATGCTCAAACCCAAATAATGTCACATTTCCATACAACATGACATCAATATTGAATGTTCATGTAATTGGCGTGTTATAGATTATGTAACCTTACATTGAATTAAATAAATTAATAAAAGCTTTAATAAAAATGATGTCATTGTTGAATTAAACTGACAGATAAATGACGTCCTGTATTGACGTTTTTAAATAGATAATCAAAAGAATACCAATAAATTGTATGTGGGACGGGATGACTTTCCTACAAAAAACTAACCAAAAATACGCCATATCCCGATCAAATTCTGTGTACATAGTTCCACTAGGGGTTAGGGATCGTTATTGACATTTGCTGCCCTAACCCACTCCTCCAGACTTGGAGGTCGTCTGCGGACGGCCCCTTACCTGTATCCTTTCTGTATAAAATATACCAACAATATACCAACTGTCTTTAATAATGACATAACAAACAGATCTAGTTCAAAACTTATTTTTGTGCTGTGCTCATTTTAGCACCAGTCGTAGAACTGAATAGAAATCGCCACTCCTTCGAGATTGTTTAATTCATTGCAGGTATTTATGAAATTACAAAGACGATCCTTATGGTATCATCATCATCATCAACAACATAGCGCTGTCTTTCCTAGTTTTTCGCAGTTTTTAAAGTTCCTCCTCCTATTCTTTCACCGATGCCGTTGAAAGATTGGCGAGGAGTGAGGCGTGACTAACACCATCTCTTTTGTCTCTTAATTGGAGAATTAATGCGCAATTTACGCTTTCGCCTCTTAACTTAACGACTCTTCGCTTAATCTCTTTAGCTTCAATTGTCGACCGAAGACGGCTTTCATCTATTCACACGTTGGCTTAATGTTTAACTCGCCTTTTTTATATAAAACTAGCTTATGAAGAATAATTGCTATGGATGACGGGTATTTATATTCACGCATGCATGGCGCTAAATGGTGGAGAGCAACTTCCACGAATTATGCGCATTAATGTTTATATATTGGCCATTAATTGGAGAAGGGAGGACGAATATTTCATCCAGACAGCGAGGATTATTTTCTATTAGGCCCCAGAAACCGCATTTGTCGTTTCGTCCTAACCCCACCTTGCACACTACTTATGCAGTGCATGTTACAAACGAACTTTATAAATTACTTTTTTTTAGAAATCTAGCCAATTCCTACCTATGCTTTAATGATTTTACGACAACGAAAGGATGGGTTCATTTAAATTCTCAGGCTGACGAGGTATAATGAATTAGGTTGTTGCGCAGGATTTTAAAATTAGAAAATTGCATATTTTATAACCATGAATAATCAATAATGTATGCAGAAAAACGCAAAAAAATAATCGCTTATGATAACCTTATTAAACCAAATTTAAAAACTAATCACAAATGATGGATTTTGTTTCTAAATTTTCAATGAAAGGTTTATAAGTTAATCATATTTAACGCAATACCTAGCAATACATGGATATATAGATATTTATGTATAAGCCCATATAACGATATCACCATATATGATAACTTTAGTTAAAGCCATATACATGTATATCATTACAGAATATTCGATTTCCTGATGCACAATCTCATTACTGCTCACTTTCCTTACAAGGATTACATGATAATACTGTATTATATTTTCCAGGTATGGACATAGACATGTGTATGACCATATCTGCAACTATATTGAGATACATGGTTTTATATAAGAATGCAAAAACATGTGGAAATCCATGTACATGCATATGGATGGATGCGTTGGGATGTATATTTTATGAACTTATAAAAAACAGTACACGGGCATATGTGGATATTAATGGACTCACATGGCCATTTAGGTCCATTTGTAGCCCATTTCTGGTCTAACCATACATGAAATAAGTGATACACTGTACATGTATATGTCCATCTATAGCCCATATTTAATTTTTACACCAGCAAAGTTAAACAATGCAAATATTTTACAGGCATAATGTTTAGTATTGCCACTGCTAAGCACCTCTTTATTAATAAAATATATAAATAAAAATTGCCCCATTTTTGGGATCTTTTTTATTTTTTCCATGTTCATTTTCATTTTTATCAATTAAAGGAACATAAAACAACAGTATTTAGCAGTGATAGCATTTAATTAAACCAAACTTCATGATCGAAAAATGTGTTATGGGTTAAGTATCCTAAAAAGCGTCTTACCTGTCGAACAAAGAAGAGAGTAGAGGTGGTGTCATCATCGGTTTGTGTAAGTTGGGTCTGCAATTGGGGTTGGGCGAGATGGTGGATTGCATCTCGTGTGGGTTGGAAGGAATCGCAGAGGGCATGGGCAGGGGGTGAGGGGCGCTGGACGAAGGCCTCGAGGTCGGAGTGGGGGAGATGGACAGCGTGGTGCCCACGCTCAGGGGACTGTCCCCGGCCGTGGAAGACTCAAGCGCAGCGCCATCTAGCGTGTCCGTCGCGCTGTCCGGACGCTGACCTCCCACTTCCGCTTCCTGGCTCTCGTCGGCCGAAGACGCTGCATCCTCCGCAATCGCCCCTTTCTTCTCAACCTCGGACTCCTCTTGACCAGGGTCCACCTCGTCCTTCCCTTCGCCTCCCTCCTCTTCCTTTTCCTCCCCCACCTTCTCCTTGTCCTCCCTTTCCTTCTTCAGCCGCTGTTCCTCCTTGAAGCGCTCGCTTTTGCGCCATTTTGCCCTTCGGTTCTGGAACCACACCTGGACAAATAAATAAACGAAATCATGATGTAACGTTAGGACGAGCGTTATGTTTTGCAACCACGACCGTAAATTTCATCGCGATATAATGTATTATTAAAATCGATTGTTTTAACGGCCAGTGAACGTGACCGAGGCACTTAAGCGCCAGTGATCCTCTCAAATACAGGGTGACAACCTAGGGAATTCAGAATTGGGCCCATCGTGGTCAAATTACGAAATTGAACAATAATAGCATTAAAACTTTGTATGGAATCCATTAAAATTCGTCTAATGTGGCAATTTAGGGCCATATTGCTAATTAGGGTAACTCACGTTAAAGGTTATGTTGACAATTAACTTTAAACAAAAAGATGCCCACTATGCAAAACATTACACATTTTTGCTTCAAATACCTAGGTCTACACTTGTATAACAACTGCTGAATGTATTTTTTTCTATGCGAAATAGGTTGTCCACTATGGTCTGCATTATTTTGTATGGTATGAAAATATATCATTTATAAAAAAAATACACAAATCAACTCAGTACCTGTCATTAAAGATATACAATGTACAGGTATGCAATTTGATAGGGGTATAATCCATCAAACCATGTTATTATTCATTTGTTTTTAACATGAAACCTTGTTCCGCTTTTCTGACATGATCTTTTTTGACATGAGTCTCATTTAGAGATGAGTGAGGGTTTTTTCCATCAAAATTATCTAATTCTAATTCTAAAATAAATCTTATTTAAATCGGCTGATGAGTTCATTCTTGTCCGTACTATTTGGTGCAACATTTTGCACATTTTTAGATGTTAAGAAGCACTTTGAAAGGATCCCCTTAAGGAATTAAAAATTCAATTTTTCAATGCTGTTGGCAATATGGATTACACTTTCTACCAGGAGGCATTTTCTTGCCTACAATAAGGTACTCGATTGCAATGAATTTGAAAATCAATGTCGTTAAAACGCTTGGGATAGATTATATACTTTGATTTTCTGCTTTGAAAGCATACCATTAGTTAAAAATGCTACCAAAACAGTTTTCCCACCGGCCTGCAATACACAGCCAGCAATGGACCAATGAAATGACACAATGGCATCGCCTAATTCCGCCTCTATGACAGTTCAATTAAGAGCGTAGAAGTTCTGCCTTTAACAAAAAGCATGCCGTTTTCTGATTTTATTTCTGTGTCCTCCTCCTTTTTTTCTGCGTCCAATGCGCGATGGCAGTTGCAACAAAGATCGTGTGTCGGTGCCTGAAGCCCGTGTACGTGCACGGCGCTCTATACAAGCTCCTTAAACAAAATTAAACTAATTTGACATTAGGGAGGGAGACCACGTGTGTAATTGCAAGATGCAATGGCGCAAACGAGCTGAATTTCGTTATAGGAGCTTGATTTGTCAATTTCGTTGGGATTAGCTGATGGCGAAAAGCGTGCGTTGACTTCGCTCCAAAAACTCCTTTTCCGGGAGTATGGAGCTTCCTACGGCACAAACTCCTTCAAAAGAAAGAGAAAAAATCTACAAGTATTGCCGAGTCGGCAGAAAAAAAAATGTTGGTGAGAAATGAGAGCGATTGGAGGGTGAAAGTCGATCGAAAGGCGTGGAGCTGGCCCTCCGGTCATGGCCTTTTTTCCCCCCTAAACCCCATCGTCTGGCACGCGTCATCTGACCAACGTTTCCATAAGCGGGTAATCCGTTCAGTCCAAGGGGGACTGGCACGAAAATGCGATAGACCAATGTGGTGATTCAAAAAATGGAGTGCCAATCTAATGCCAACCAAATCAAATTTAGCAGCGAATGACCCAGCGTGAGCGTTTGATGTGAAGGCCAATATCGCCTTACTGAATATACCAGTTGAAAAAAAAAGATAAAACCATCCAGGGCCTACGTACAGGGTGACATTGCTGCAAAGAACAACTGATGCTATGACTATAACATGCATACTAGGTCTATGATGCGAAGGTGACAATACAGCGAAGAAAAATGCTAGCCCATGTTAGCACATTTCAACTTGTAGCACAATGGCAAGGTGTAAATACTGTACAATTACATGTTTTTTTGTAATTCTGTCATTATATGCATATCTCAGAGTAGGTCCACGAGCTAAAATGCACAGCAATTAGTTTATTGGTACGATTAAAAAATACACACCATATTGCGAGTCAGTATTTTTTAATTGAATTTTTTCCAATTTGTAATATATATTTTGAAAATTTGTGGAAAATGCGTTTACTTATCCAATATTAGTAAATAATTAAATATCAAATACAATACTGATTTTGGTTATTCGTACTGACAATTCATTTTTCCCACAAATGTGAGAAATTTACGCTACAAATTGGAAACATTGTCACTGAACTGAAAAAAAAGGCATTCAAATTGAGAAATGTATTTCAACATCAATTTCAAAACACATTTTTAATTATTACATTGTTAAATGAATTTCAAAATGCAAAGATGATTAAAATTCATTTAACAATGACTTTTGTGAGCATGATATCTTAAGAAAGCAAGTGCCTTATTCGTGATGCACTGAGCAAATGCCTTGTTTTTAAAATTTCACAAAACCAGCAAATAATTATATAGAAATTCCAACCAACCATCTTTATAAATTGTAATAGCTTGTCTAATTATTCGCATTGTATACAAAGGTTCCTCCTTAATAAAAACATATACGGATGCTTTTACCTGAACTCGTGCTTCGGTCAGATTAATTTTCATGGCTAAATCTTCTCTGGTGAATACATCGGGATAATGGGTTTGCGCAAAAGCATTTTCCAATTCCTCCAACTGCGAGAGGTATCATAAAAACATTAATAAATATAACAACAGGTACAGGTATGTCGTTAAATACAATTTAATCAAGCTAACCCAGTTTCACCTACCTGCTGCAAAGTAAATGTAGTCCTATTTCGTCGCTGCTTCCTTCGCACAAAAGTGTCGTCGTGTAATTCAGGATGGTAAGAATAGCCAGTGACTAAAAATACAAATAAAATAAACATATTAATAAGCAGCACAGTACTATTAGTGCAAAACAAACATTCATGGCAAGAAGATAAAGCATGAGCTAGAAAATACATGTATACACCATCTGAATTTCGCCCAAAAAATTAACTGTATTATGGTGATTCAATTGAAATAATCACTATCAAAAACATCACTGCCTCCAATTGATAAAAACAATTCCCTTAAAAGCTGAGACAAAAGGATGCCCACTATGCAAAAAAAAATTCCTCATAGTTTTCTTCAAATACTCATTATGGTTGTTAAATTTATTTCTTCCCAATTCGTCCACTAGGGTCTGAGTTATTTTTTATAATTTAAAAATGTCCCGTTGATTTTTAAGAAATTTGAAAAAAGCACATTTTATGCAACCATCTTCAGAGGTTTCCTTAAAAAAAGCAGCTTTCGGAGGTCGTATAAGAGTTTTTTCATTTTTTTATTATAAATAAACAGGGCATTTTCAAATTATAAAATATGGCTCAGACCCTAGTGAACGACCATGTAAAATTGCATGTAACTTAGTAATTATGATAAATATTTGAAGCAAAAATATGTATTTTTTTGCATTATGGCATTTTTTTGGTTAGAGCTTATCTAAACGTTGTCAATGGGGCTTAGCTACATGCATTTTCAACAGGTGGGTAGAAGGACTACACAATACAGGTACATGTATTTTATTAACTCATCCCCAGTATATTTGGTCCCTGTCATTCTTTCTCTGGATAGGTTTCTGATACAGCCGCAATTCGATTCAACTTAGTAGTCTCAGTAAACTATGATTAGAGCTCATAAAACGAGATCATGATTCAAATCAATGATACAATGATACAATGTTAAAAATTAATTCACATTACTGCTCCTTCCACGAAACTGCCGCATAGAAATAAAATTTGGGAAATAATTATTTTCGAAATGTTATCATTGCCCACCAAAGTGTAAACCAGCTTCAAAACACCGAACTGTCGGCAAAAACACCAACTAATAACAGGTCAATTCAACTTTGTGTAATCGTAAATAATTTGAGGCCTTAATTGTTGCACCATGCGGATGTTTTACTGCATTTTAATGGCTTGATGCCCTGATTTGAATGCGGAGGGGCACTTGAATTAAGCTCCAAACTCAAGCCGGCCGAAAAAATCCCATTCATTTGTCAATGAATTTGAAGGGGGCTCTGGCGTCTATTATCAAGCACCCCATTAACATGGATATCCGATGGGGGTGCCAAAGAGGGAGCATGAGAATAAAAGTCAAAATTAATGACAGGCTAGTATTTGTAATCCTATCGTCCATCTTTATTTCTACGGTGTTAGCCCTATCCGCATGCATTTTTTTTTTCGTATTTCGATAGACTAGACCAGTCCTCTGATATTATCCCCTACTATTCTGTCCGTGGCCCCATTTTCTTGCGCCTAAATTGAATTAGCCGCGGCAAAATGTATTGTGTTTCAGCCCTATAATTCTCCCCATCTATCCTGGGATCCCACCTAAGCTTCCCTTCAACGAAAAAATAAATTATATCGCCTAATATCTTAATGCAATATTTTTATTGATTATCGAAACAATTAAATTTGACAATTCTTTCGCTAAAGTAATAAGTTTTCCTGCCGGCCAAATCCTAGCCTGATGGAAATGGAATGTCGCTAGGGAACTGTTGGTGTCGAGTCTCTGGTAACGACGATTGGCGTCACCACCTACCTCAGTTCTCTTCAGGGGTTTGGCGCCCCCTAACCCATCCTCAACTCGCGTAGCCCGTGGCCGTAAGTGTCAGCCTGCTAAATTCTATTTAAGCCATGGTGTTGGTGGGGAGAGGTGCTCCGAAAATGAATATTCTTGTTTCTTGGGGCCCTTTTTACTGCAGTCCAAAATGTGTACTTCAGGAGCCTCGAGATTGACGTTGAAAAATGAGACGGACACAGGGATTACTGCCAGTGTCACGTGGTTTTCTGTCCTAACTTGAATTTGAGATAAAGGAAACCTACAGGGCCAAGGAAGAACTCTGCTTATTTGTACATGCATGCCTGAAAAAGTTTGCACTGATAGTTATTAATGTACAACGTAAACCGAGCCTTAATCCAAATTTACAATTTTTTTTCCAGGATGTGATGGGACCAAGAATAACGTCAAGCTTACGCAAATAGGAAAATCGAATGAAACAAGTACTTACAACATTAAACTTGCAATCACTGTTGTTCGAATGTACATATTGTATCCCTAAATGGGAAAAAACCGCTTCTCGGAAATAGCTTGCAATATACATGTAATTGTTTATTTTGCATTCCCTATGCCAGTGTCACGTGGTTGTCACATTGTATGTTTATTTTATATTTGTTTTCCCTATAATATTGTTTATTTGTATATCGTTTCTTGTGGTTTCCAGTTAGGGTTAAACATTTACGTATGAACAATAGTAGTTCAAAAACCAATGATAAACATAAATAAATAATTAAACTGGAAGCTGTTTCCATCTAAAATTGATCATACGCCTACAGTATACTGCCTTTGTGCTAATGCAATTTGAGTGAAATGTAATCAGCAATTCTGTAATAATACAATCAGTGAATTCCCTGAAAAAGAAAGGGGTACTAATGCCGTTGCTCATCACAGCTATTGTTTTCTGCTGCTCTGCAACACCGACGATGACGTCATTTAGGGGCAGCCCCTAACCTAGAACCAGTTTCAGACAATGCCCCTAGCGGCCAACAATTACCACTAGCGTTTCGGCGTTGCGTGTTTGCCGCCATTCAGGGGCAGCATTCCTGTTAAATAATTCCTCGATAAGGCTAATTAGGAAGTTAATTAGTCAATTATGGAAGTCTGGAAACGGCATGAAATCGTCGAATGAGGGCCACGAAGGTCCCATTCGGCGTGGCCTAAGTGCGTTAGGTGGCCATGGAAAGAGAGGACTTCGTTTTCTGTGCCATGGATTGCGAAGGGTCCATTGGCTCAGGCAGCCTATCAGGGAGACGGGGCTGAGGGTTGCCTGGCAACAATCAATAAGCTCTCGAGGCGGAGAAGATTTATCCTCAATTATTCTTACAAATGAGTCTTCAATGGAATGAGGTGCTCAAGTGGTGCCCATTATTCGGTCATTTTTCACGATGGCATTAGAAACGCCCGGGGACTTCAGCGAAGGGGAGGAGCCAAGGAAGAGGATCAGATATGCGATATAGACATGACACCAACTGGATGGGCATATGGAAAACTGGGGAGGGATGCAATGGTGACAAATGGATCCAATGAACATGGATTAATAGAACTTTCTGGAATGCGATGGATGGATTCTGCACTATTAGATAATGCGCAATGTCAAGGCAGCTGAGCAAGAGCTCCAACAAAAGTCCAATAGTTTTCAAACTTTTGTCCTAGTTTAGCCTCTGGATCCAACAGTTTCAGTTTGATATCGAGATGGGGACATTGTTAAACGTAGCATCAATGGACCCGAATTCTTCTTGAGGCCTTTCAACATATACGGCATTCCAATACATGCGATTTAAACTGAGCTTCTCATTTTAATATACATACATGTATTTGTAAGGCTGGCCCCAAAACGATACTCATCATACAAGCAAAGTACACATTATTTTCTTCGAATACTTATTATCACCGCTAAATTTACTTTCCCCAGTGTAAAATTGGTTGTCAATTAGAGTGTGGGTTATTTTTTTATAATTTGAAAATCTTCCATTCGCTTGTATAAACCGTTATACTACCTCCGATGGTCATCTTGGGAAGTTTCATTAAGAGGACAAACGCGTTTTCGGAGGTTGCATAACTGATTTTTCAAGTTTATTTAGTTTTTTTTTATAAATGAACGTAGAATTTTCAAATCATAAAATATATCTCACATCCAAGTGGACAGTCAATTCAACACGGGCAAAAATAAATTTACCAATACCGTGCGTTAAATTGCTTTTCAAAACACGTTTGGGATAAATATTTTCTAACTTCTCCGATGCAGTGTCTAACGGTCATTAAAGTCCTTCAAAAAGTCATTGCTCAAAATTTAGGCAAGTTTTGAAAAATTGTTAATTTAAATTCAAGTTTTAACCAATTAAAACCTTAAAACCAATTACAAGCAATTTCAAGTAATGACTTTTTCAGGGGATTTAATAACCTTCAAACAAAAAGCATAACCAGTGGTTTCGCATCAGTACACCTACACACTTCGTTGAGTGGTACAATCGGTTATTAATTCCTTTTTCAAATCTCTGTTAGCGTGTCAATTTGACGTCACCAAGATAAGAGAGCATTGCAAAAGTGAAGACCATTGTGACACGTTGCAAGGAGTTCGAAACCAATAAAAAAAAGCAAGATGTGGGCGGTGTAGGGGTGGGAAGATAAGAAGAAATGAGATAAAACAAATATGAAACAATAGGAAATAAGATAACTGTTTGAACGTAATTTGGTTAAATTAAATATGAGATCAAATAAAGTACGGCTTTTCGTTGCACCATGTTCAACCGGCCTCACGGGCTGCACTTTACTTCCTAATTCAATAAGCGCATAGCATTTCAGCTGAAATTTTAGATTAGATGTCATCGAGGAATAAACATGAAAACTTAATAATACGTTTCTTTATAACTTTAATTTCATCCGGAAAGGCCTGCCAGCTTTCGGAGACTTAATATGAGAATAGGTCCTGCTTATGCATCTGGGATGTCATAAAAAAATAATAAGTCATACAACAATTATCTTTCAAGATTTCACTCACATGGATGAGGCGATGTGAAGGAGAAATCCAAGGGCGGAAGACGAGAAGCAGAGGCAGCAGCGGCGTGGAGGGAGGGTGGACAATGGTAACAAAACATCTTCAAATAGCCGCTGTAGGGCAGGGGAACGGCTGGACAACCGTTGCCGGACGCCAGTCCTCCACTTCCGAAATACCTGGGGGGAAAAATCATATACTTTCAATCTCAGGTTCAATCTCAAGATAAGGGCCACTTCCTTTCGTTCAGATATCATATCTTACAGCATTATGTACAATGTACCAGAACACTATATCGGTAAATTCGGCAAAAAAGAATCAACACAAGAGGGCATGTTGCTTTAGGACTCTAAAGTACACATTTTGTAACAACTCAAACTACTTGAGTTTGAGGGTTAGTTGGGATTGAGTTTGAAAGTGGTAAGAATTATAAAAACCATGAAATCATCCATGATCGACATATTGAACCCCTGCCCTTTCATCTAAAAAGTGTATATGAGGCATGTTTCATGCTTCGAAATTTGAATACAACGGAAGCTGGATTATCCGAGGTAGTCGGGTGTTAAATAATATGTATGAACGAGCTCACACCGAATGACAAAATCGATTTGTTCGAAAATAACGATTCGCTTTTAATAAGTATTTATCAGATTATATAGCATTCAACCAACCCAGTTCACATCGGTTATTTGCTTATCCGAGGTTCCATCACATCGGTTCATCCAAATATCGGATAACCGGTCCTCGGATAATCGAGTATCCACGGTATCTTCAACTATTTAACAACGATTCAAATCTAGCTAATTTTTCGATCATTTAAATACAAATTCGTGAAACATTTCTTAAAAAACAATTTGAGTTTATAAAACAACTTTCCACAACATCTCATAATTTAAATTGAACAATGGCTTTTCACACCTAGTACAACTGCTGTAAATAGCTCCGAGAAATAAAGCGATGACACGAACGTTATTAGGTTGAGAAATTTGCAGGTACACAGTAAGTTGGGCGATAGTGAACAAAACAGTCCGATGGGGCGTCTAAATTGCCGTCTTGATTAAATAAATACTGTTAATTCAATTTTCAGTTCTCTCATAATTTGCTACCTCATTAGCTGTTCGTCTTAATTAGGGCTAAATTCAGACGGAAGAGGTCTTGCTGTGTCATCATCGGACGCTTTTACAGGATTAACCATCACCAAACATGTATTAAAACCACATGAGCAAGAAATTATTTAAGTGCATACTTTGTATATTAATTCCATGCAACGCTCTAAAAAAACCGTAGGGGAATTTTTGATAAATATTTCCAAATTTAAAAAAATAATCACAACTAATAGATTGCCAAGTTTTCCATAAATAGTATAACTAATAAAGTGAGCGCCATAAGCGAAATTTTTGGAGAAATAACCACGAATGATGGATTTTTACCAGATTTTCAATAATAATTAATTTTAAATATATTTATTTCCGACATTACGCAATCATAACGATGCACTCCATATTGTTAGTGACTATTTTGTCTTGAAAACACATTTGGTATTTTTCTAACTTCGTACAATTCTAATAAAACGTTTTTCTTTGATGGGGGAATTAAAACTAAAATCCCCCTTGTGCAAGAAGTTCATTGCGCAAAATTTATTTCATGCAGTCGCGACACATGTACATTGTATTCAAGTAAACTGAAATAAAATTAAAGCACAACTGCTCTAAAAATGCAAGAAATGTAGAGCACTGAAAAAATATTTGAATGCCATTAGCTTTCTGTCGTTTGATCACATGACTGAAATGGCATGTAACGTGCAGAAATTTCGATAGACTCGAGATACGTTGCACATATATTTTAAATAAATGCGATAGGTTCGCGTAGAGTTGAAGAAAGTTTTCAATTTTTTACGTTTTTTTCAAGTATTAAATCCACGGCACTTGGTGCAGCATCTACTAAATATGCATATTGTATACGTGCATATGAAAGTCTGCCGTGTTATGGGACGGGATCAGTAATTCAAAGTGTGTTGGAGTGAAGGGAGTTATAATGACATAAAGTTGGAAGAGCCTGACTCTTGACGATGTATATTTGATCAATTTTTCATCCAATATGCAAATCCATTCCTAAACGAATTTCTGCCAATATTGCGCATGCCGCCATTTCTTGGGTGCGCCAGTCCAAAGAAACATATGTACTTGCATTTTAAAATTGCAGTATATTTCAAAAAAAAAATAAGGGGATAAAAAAAGCTCTGCATTGATGATGTAAAAATCAGTGCGCCGAAATCAGTCACAAAAATTTTTCCAAATGCACAATTTGCAAATTTCACTATTGAATTTCTGTCTATGTACGTTACGTATAGGTACAATCAGTGCAATCATGATTAAGTCGAAATCGTCCCATTTCCCTATACGTACCTCCGCGCGGGGATAAACCAATTACCGATGATGGCAATGCGTTCGCCTATCACATGACAGGATGTCACGTGACTACCGACATATCATCAAATATGAATTTAGGGCTTTCTAAGAATGTCATTTCTAGCGAATGAACTGTCAACCTCTACAAGACTAACCTTCCGAGTTGGGCACCTTCCTGGGCTGGGCTCTAATTTCTTGAGGACATGCTCAAAGTGTGTCGTACCATGGACCCGTGGCGTCATAACTTCCAAAATTATAAGATGAACAAAAAGTACCGTAAGTACTTTTTCGGCCCTAAGTCCTTTGTTATTACCGAGGAGAGACCTGGGTATTATACTACATGTAAATGCCATTTATGAATATAACATAATTTAAAAAATGTACAATATTTATTGCTGGCCATATCAAATTTCGTTTGGGTTAATTGAATGTCACAATAATAATTTACTAATCCATTGAAATAAGACGCCATGTATTTTCCATTTTTAATGATTTGTTGGAATTTTATTTAATGTTTATTGCTGGTATACGCTCCGTACATGTATGCATTTGTACGAATTTTAAAATTAAGAAATTGTGATTTCAGAAAATATTTCTCGGTTAACAATTACATTTCAACCCAATCTAACCATCCAGACGAAGTGATGACCACATAATTAATTTGGTATATGGATTGCACACCCTTTCCAATCTAATGACAATAGGGTACTGGGTTGAATTGACGTGAATCTTATACGCATGTATAGCCATGGAATTTGACAACCAACATTTGTAATAAAGAAGTTCAATCGTTCACCCTGCCCAATCATCAGACATTTATAGACATTCAAATATTCAAAAACTGTATTGTTTTTAAATTGAAAACCTAAATTTGGGAAATTGCAACGCACATCAATGCTAATGAAACACAAAATACATGCAGATTGTTTCGAAATTCAAACCCTGTAAAGTAAGCCATGCCTCATTTAAATTGGTTGACGAGAATGTGCGGTTACATCTTTCTGGCTTAGCCCCACATCTTGGCAGCCACTTTGGTTAGTGCCAACCACTGGAAGATTTGGGGAAAATGTATGCGCCTAATTTGTAAATGCCCATCGTCAGCCAATCGCAGAGACTAGAATGGTTTAGGCCTGCTTTGTTCCCTTACATCAAAGAAAAAAAAAATAAACGTCAAATATAGACATAGGTCCTTCGTGTGTACATTGTGCATGAAAAGTTACACGCTGCTAAGCCTATAACTATGACTTTTCAGGATCCGAATTTAGATCATTAGTGGGTAGCGAGCGAAGCGTGAAACATAATTAAAAGAGGTGCTAACAAGAGAAACAGGGGGAAAACTAGAATGTTGTATGGTGTCGAAATTTGCATAAAGAAGGTCGAATCAGCCGCCCAATCAAGCCTAAAGATGCGAACAAAACGCTCTCTACCGAGCGGAAAATCACGTTATTTCCACTCGCCGATTTGTTGCTGCAACGGATTTAATTGCGGTTATTTGAATATGTTATTTAGAAATTGCAACAAGCCGTACATCCAGGAAAACACTGAACACGTGTTCGCAATGGACCAACCCAGTTACGCAAATTAGGATAGACTTCTTTCAAACATGGCTCCACGAACTTGGCTTTATTGTACAGGCCATGGCGTCTTTCTTATTAAGTTTCCAAATTAACAATCAATGAATATGATTATTCACACGAGTGAGGTTTGATGCAATCTTTTAAATGACTTAATGTTGTGCTTCTACCCGTCATAAATATCAGCTGATTTAATAAGTCCTGGGCGTCCTTTATCCATGCATTTTAATATCAGATTATAATTTAAGATGCCTAATGGGATGTGGCCGATCATACTTTGCCGAAACACTCAAAACGTCATGGAAATTATCTGCCTATTATCTGCACGTGTTTAATAAGCTTTATCTATCTGATATTAATGATAAATTATTTTAAAGTTGCCGAAAAACTAAACACGGTTTTAACAAAGTTTTGCATTTCCATAACAAAAGCAACCAAAATTTTCGTACAAACCTTTTCAATTAGAATTTCATTAGGTTACATCAGAGGCACTATTTTTCATTTTCTCCAGAAATATTTTCCAGAATCATGTAGTGTTTTTATTTAAGTAAAAGCTGTATTTCACTAATTTTACCCGGAAATATTTCCAAAATCCCATTTAATTATAAATGTTCAATTTCCCCTAGAATTATTCCCACACACATATTTCATCAATAAACAATAACTGGAATTCTGGAAATTATTAAATTAAAAAAGTGTTTACAAAACAGAGTATTTCAGAGAAAGAGCAAAATAAGCTCTTTAAAACAGCTCCCCAAGCACTCCTTGTAATACTCATTTTTAACATAAGAAATGTTATTATTGATACATACGCTCGTCTGGGCAACTGATCAAAAGATCGTGTAGAAAATAATTTTAAAAACGATAAATTGGTGTCGGTTGTTACAGTATCGCCTATTTTTTGTATTTTTTTTGTATAGTTTCACCAATACATTTTTGAGATCTAGATTTGAGAAGTAGATCTAGAATAGATCTAGACCAATCTAGATTTGAGAAATAGATATTTTCTAATCATTTGATATAGAGAACAAGCTTGATTCCGAAATTTAATTTACGGTTTAATTCTGTTTGATCTAAAGCGAGTGAGTCAATATTGATATTTCTGGCAAGTTACTCATCTTTAGCTCTTTGCAATGCACAAAACTGTTCAATGAAACTCCGTCTTACATGCATCTCAATTTAGAGAATCATGCAACCCTTATTAGCCATACAAAAATATACTTCAGCATAGCTGCCTTCCTGCTAGTCAATATTGCACAGAATTACTGTATCTCAAATAACGATCCACTGATTTGCATGTACATGTATAAAATTCATGATTTTTTTCTAGACTGTGGCGCCATCCCACAGCTAAACCTGACAACAGCAAAGCAAAAGCTTTCAATTGCAAGTGATATTTCACTATTGCTCAGGATATGTTATTAAAACATATTACAAAGAATGTCAAATTCGTTTCTTATCAAAGAAACGTATTTTTTTCTTCATATTTTAGTGAATGTGGCTTTTATTTATTTAAAAAACAAAAATTTTTTTAAAAAAATTTAAAAATAAATAAATTCAATTTATTTAGTGTGCTTTATACTCAGTAAATTACATTTGTTAACTCGGTTAAATGTGTATCAATTTAAAAAGGAGTTACTACACAAACAGGTTATCAATTTCAAGTGAATTCCATCAAGAATTCTGAACAATGCGTATTATGTTGAACATTAGATCTTTAATGAGCATACTTTGGTAAGTCATTTCAAAACACGAAGTCACAAACACGTATCATACTAACATTACAATGGACGAATACGGATGATTAGAAATATACAGATAACATTTCGCCCAATAATCTGAAACATTTGTTCATAAAGATGTCTTTCAAGATAAGTGTTATTCTAGGAGAATATGGGAGTATTCCGTGTAGTAAATGCTCGAAATGCTCGCTTCAAGTATAATTTATCAAATAATTTTTCTCGTAACCTCCGACTGATTCAATTAGTTTGCAGCAAAACCTTTTACCTTCAGGGTTTGGCCTGATTGTTCCCTTGTTTTGAAAGGCCCGGTTAATTCGATGTCAAAAAAATTCAATTGCAACTTAATACCATCATATTCCCTTACGCCGATCAACTATTGTGGCGATAAATGCAAATTCCAAATATCTTATACATTCAGAATTCAGAGTGAATCTATTAATGTATTTTCTGCCCACAGAGACTTGCGAACCGACGCAAATATTTAACGAGTGGTGCTTAATAATTAATTTCAATTTGCTAATAGGAATCTAATAAACTGCAAATTTATAGGAGGCAATAATCTTAGTGCGTTCTGGCATAAAGAAAGTTAAATCTATGCAAATTTCAAACTCGTATCGAGACGAAATGCGAGTGAATAGCTAATAAGTCCTAGATTTTATTAACACATGAATTTTCCAGATTAGCTTGCTAACATAAAAGGAAATCGCCCGGAGCGCCATATGGGGAAGAAAAAAAGCGACGTTTTTACTAATAGGATTTAATTCACTCCTTTCTGCATGTTTTTTTTATATTTCGAATTTCGTATCTATAAATTGCTCCACTTGAAATGTGATTATGTAGGAAGGGGGGGGGACATTTTTTCCGCTCGGAGGTACACACGTCGTGCACTCAAGAATCTTAAAAAATAAAATAAAAGTTAATTTTCAAATTTGTTCAACGATTGCGTGCATTACAAATTAATGTAATATAGAGAAATATACATGCATGATTTAATATGAACACCTTCTACGACCAGCACTTCAATTGTGCACAAACTAAGGGATTTTAAACACGTTTCACGAATTTGCGCTACGATTGGATAAGGCTATATTCAAAAGATACCCATTTTTGCATTTAATAAAATTTGTATATATGCAAGGAAACTGGAAGAAACTGGCAAGAACATAAATACACATACATGTATACAGTATAATACGCAAATCGTTCAAACTATGCATGCTGTTCGGAGCACTAATGAAAAAATTATACATTATACTGTGTATTACAGCATTTTTATGGCATAGTATTTTATAACTGAAATTTTTAGAGTAATAATGACATTGATGCATTCACGAGAGTAAAAATATAATAATTTTGTTTGAGCTCAGATGCTTACTATTAATTAATTCAAACGTTGCCATCATTCAATAAGTGGAATTTGATTCGGAGATTAAATTCACTATCACATTTCAGTATTGAAAGCCCCTTAAAGTAAGCCATCACTGGAAACACGCCTCTCGAATTGCATCATTCACAGAATAAACTAACTATAAATTGTTTATTGAAATACCACGTATCAAAAGCCGATTGTAAACCTACTCGAACTGCGTGTCAAAATTATGACAATTTGGTTTTGAATTGGAACATAAAATGAACGTTTAAATTGGGTTTGTTCCGATCAGTATTTTAATATTATTTAAAGATCAACTGATACCAATAGCTGGAAAACGAGTGTTTGGGCCGTTATATAAAATTCTCAGTGGCATATTTAATAAACAAAACGCGATTGCAATAAAGTTAGAATGAATTAATATCATGGTTGAAATTTCAGAATTTTGCCTTGCTTTTGATTTTCAATTTTTTTAGAATAATTATTTCGTGATTCCTTGGTCAATATTACATATATGTTACGATATATCAGGTTGTTTTATACTGTACATACTACACTCTGGATTTTAAATGTAAGCACAATGAGATTATAATATGCAGGCTTGTCTATGAAATAACCTAATTACGCTTGCGTGTGAATGCATGTTACGCCTGCAGATCTATGCGAGTGTTTGGGTCGTAATCAAGCTAATTGCTCAATTTAATTAACGCCTTAACTGCTATGTGCGGTGATTGAGTTTATCAGGTTGAAAGAATGAACTCTAGGCCTAACTCTTTTTGATTGCGAGAAGATAGTTGGTGCAAATAAGACATGGATTTAGCTAGCATCAATTAGGAGAGGCATATTGAGTGAAATTTGGTTAAGGGCCCTTTCCTTTATTTTTTTTTAAACCGAGACTAAACATTGATTATACAAATAAAAAAATGGTTGTCATTTACAATAAGAGCGAATTTTAGGCCGATCTTACACTTACTGTATTTTGAACATACACAAGTCCAATAAAGCAAATTTGCCTAAATTGGATGTTCTAAATTCGACTATTATTTCCTTTGACGCCTAAACCACATGATCGTAACTTTTGGAAAGGCCCCAAATCCGTGATCTTTCAAATAATCACACGAGCGGTCAATTAATATGCGTAATGATTGTTGCAAACACGTTTTAATGTTTACCGGAAGACGATAACGAAAGTCTAGCAACTAGCTATTAAATGGTCATAAAGTTAGGTTTACTGTAAAATCCAATAATCAATCACTGATTACTGCAATAGGAAATTTTATTGCTCTTTCATGTGTTTTCAAAACACGGTTAAAACGAATCTTAAAAGTCAATTTTATGACATGCAATTTACGGCAACGTTATAATTCATTTTCAAAAGCTACAATAACACTAACTTGCCACATTTTTTTTTTTTTAAATAGAAACTCCAAGTAATGGTCGAAAATCAAAATCAAAACATCAGTATGAGAAACGCTAAGGATGTAAGTAAAAATTATCAAAGTATTTAGAAATGGGGAAAATCCAGCGAGCCACGTGCCATACAAGGACATTTAAATGGTCATTTTCACGGAATTCCATTGCTATAATGAATTAAAAAAGAAGTTTTGATTGCCTGCTATAAATATAAATTTATCAATATGCATAAAAACTAACAAAATTGCCCGTTAAAACTAGCGAAAGATTACACCACCGGCGTAATCTTTCGTTAGTGATCAAAGGTGTAACAGGATCAAAGCTCATCGTGTCACGTGGCCGCTTATCTTCGGCTAAACCGCATGGGTAAATAAAGTGACCAGAAAGAGGTGAGGGTCAGTTCGATTCGCCCCCCTAGCGTAATGCGAGCAAACGAAAACTCACCTCGAAATAGGGTTCGATGGGCAAACGAACGATTATCTGGCGATGGATTGAGACTATTCACATGTCGATCGAGTGATCCTCGTACGCAATTAGCGGTTGACTTATTAAAATCGGCGAAAAAAGTCAGCGAAATTGCACCAGTAATTCCAAAATGCAGAAGGACGAACGAGTGGAACCGGTCGAAAAATCCCTTTGGGGTGTGCTTGAACTCCGGGCCCAACGTGATGTGAGCCGCACTTTGAAAGCATCCAGATTGAATCTGGGAAAGGGCGGCAACGACTCACGCGTACGTCATCCGGGTACAACAAAAGGAGGTGGGGAATGCAACCGATGCAGACACTGCACTGGCAGGCTGTTGAATCCACAACAAGACGGCGTGACATACACGCATGTGGATTCCGTGGTTGAAAATAAAGCGGCCCTAGGCGTTTAATGGACGAGTAGAATAATTGCACCCAAACGCTCGGAGGTTCTGGGGCAATCCATGAAAGATGTCCAGTTAATAGTCGACTTTTCGAATCCTCCGTGGGGTGGGGATCATATCAATTAGTCCAACCCACATGCAATAGAAATGCATTTAGGTAATGCATTCACACTGAGACAATATTTTATTTCAAAATGCATTTTCAAAGACATTGTGCATTCATTAGGGCATTTAACAATGAACCAGAGTAAAAACATGCGAGTCTCAATTTGAATTCAGTCGGTCCAAATTTGGGCATTTTAAGCATCCTTTTTTCATACAAAGTGTTTTGGTCAAAATGACGTAATTTTTATCTAAATAAGTTAAGTCAGGCCCAAAATTATGTCCACCATGAATATAAATTATTCCCACATTTTTGCTTCAAATACTTGTAATAATAGCTAATTATTCACATTCACATTCATCTTATAAAACAACTTCACCGCAGTCGCTTCAATTAATAGGTCCTACTTATGATAATTTACTAGGAAAGTTTGCAAAATTCATTAGTCCGTCAGATAATATTTTTTCTAAGCGTTTATGCAACACATGGCCCCAAATACAACGCATTTTGTTCAAAATATATAAGCAAATTTTGTTTAAGAATTATGCTAAACACATACTGTATTTGTAATTATGGTTTTACAAAATGATGCCAAGAACATCTGCTAATTAATATTCCTCAGTTTTTTGCAATAGTAAATTACAAGTAAAACTTCATTTTTGTAATTAACTTAGAAAATTTTCGCCTATGGCTTTACTTTATTTAATGAATAAGCAAATTTTGTATGGAAATTTCATCAAAATTAATTCTTTGTTATCTTGGTTTAAAATGTTTTTGCATATGGCGTTTAATTACTAGAGGCATTTCAGTGTGGCTAAAATCCACTCAGTGATTTCGTCTACGACGTTCTATTAATGTTTCTTAGCCAAATTTTGTACAGATTTTTAATCCAAAAGCTATTGTTTGTAATCTCGTTTAAATTGCTTTAAATTACAGAATTTACCAACTTGAGATTTACCGGCAATTTTTTAGACAAATATAATCAAAAATTCACATTATTTGATAATTTTTGTGTGCGGAAATTTAAAGCTACGACATTCCATTAATACAAATTGGGGTTTGGGGATTGGGGGTTAACATGCCCCCCTCCCTCCCCCAATATTCTTTTCGAGTTGGCGCCACTGCGCAGACCCTATTGAGCGATCAATTCCACAGAGGAAAAATAAATAAATCAAGCTATTTTATTACAAAAATATTTTATACTGAAATGTGGGAGAAGTTGTTTAACTTGTTGCACTGGACATGACAGGAGAAATGTGGTCTAATCAAAGGATGCTTCCAGATGTATTAATAACAATAATAAAGGTATAAATAGATGAAAGTAATATAAGTATAAATTGTTTTCTTAAATTACCAGCATATCAATTTGATACCTTAATTTCTAGCAGTATTAAAATCTGTGACACTGCGTTCCGAAAGCCAATTTGCAATCATTCACAAGATATTTGATTTAAACAGAAGGCACTTGTCATTTTTAGGATACAAATACTTCACGGAGTCAACTTAAAGTAATTCCAATCAATAGTAACCAATTATTTCAAACATGCTGCATGGTTACAGGAAGCAATGTTTTATGCAAAGCCATCAAGTCGATTGGATCTTGCTTGGGCTTTCAATCAATGATGATGTCATCCTTTACATAGAAAACACAAAAATTAAGGAATACTAAATAGGGCAGATGCGAGAGCAGGATTTTCCACATGAAGCATAATTTACTAATAATTCATAACGGGAAGCAGTATTCAGATACATTAATGATACGCTTTAGATGCCAGTGCTCAACCTCAAAAATCAATTGTCAATTTGCTCATAAAATTCCAATAAATGTCATTTATGAATGGCAGAATTTAGCTCTATGAAATTTAAACCAAACAGGAGCAAATACCATACATGAAAACATGAAATGCAAGTCTAAATCAAAAGCGTGCAATACACTCGCTGCGGTACATTTCAACGAAAAATCAGTAATATTTTTTTTTTAAAAACTGCATGAAGGTAGTTGGAGCAACTGAAAACCCAATGGTTCACCTACGTTATATGATAATTATGATAGGAATAGTTAATTAAATAGAAAACAATTCGCAACACACCAAAGCTTATAGAAAACGATTGATTTCATATTATTTTGCTTAATTGTAACTAGCGTTGATATTCAGAAAAAGTAGTTACGTAATACATAAAATCATAGTTTAGGTTAGGGCGCCTATGAAGGACGTCCGAAGCTGGATGGAGGGTGAGTATTGACAAAATAAGAGTAGAACGGGTTGGGGTTAGCAAATTCGGACTTACAAGTTTTATTTACCTTGTGAAATCTGTTAATAGCGTCTTTTTAAGTCCCATAAATACGTTATTTATTTTTCCTTTTTTAAAAAATATAAATAATAATTTGAAAACGTTACAAAAACGGTAATTTCTCAGTATATGTAATTCGTATTAAATTCCAGAACCCGCTAACAACAAGCATGCTGATGAATTTGATGAAGTAAAAATTTAGGGGTATATGTATTAATAATTATAATTTACGAATTACGACATCAGTAATTGCCAGTCCTAAAGCGGGAATTAAGGCTTGGGGTCGAAAATACTACTAATTTGTTGGACGTCTTAAAAGAAAACATACATGTACGTGCTCTATTAATTAGAATATTTTCGTATTAATGAACAGGAGTCATTTTGATCTAAATCTTTATGCCTTATTGTCTTTTCAATTTGAACAGAAGTTAACATATGGTGTTTTACAACCAACTAAAAAACATTTAATCCAAAGTTTTTCCAGTGTTAATAAAACGAAATCCATAAAAACCACAGCCATAGTAATGCACCTTGATTTTTAATCTTATCATTACCCTAGATGGAATGTATGCTGTGATTTGCATAGCGAGTGCCATTCTTGCCAGTCAACTGTCAGGAGCTCACGTTGAGACACGGCGTCAATTTGCTCGAGCGTACTCTCGAACGTAAATCATTTCATCATGTACATATCTAAGTAAAAGCTAATTTAATGCAATTACGCAGTCTGGCATTGTTAAGGCACTTATTTGGCAATGCTTTAATTACCTGAAAACGTCGCTAGGAGAGCTTATAAATAAAGACAGCAGAAGCAGCCTTCAGGCCTGCGGAGGAAAATTTTCATTCCAACTTTCTTCCTAATCTCATTGCAAGAATATGCATATAGATGTATCTAATATATATTAAGATTGCAAATTTTAGCGATGCATAATCAATTGGAGTGGGGGAGGGGTGGGGGAAATAACAGCCTTTGACGATTGCCAATTCCGCAAACTTGGGTCTAACACGATTTTTGAGGCAAAACATCCTGAGGGATCAAAGGGGGAGTCGGATCTATCTAAAAGGTAATCTTGTGTCCTCTATTGATTTTTGTGCTGGCGATTGTATCGTCTCTGCCACGAATTGCCCTCCTCGATTGAAGAGTTGCCCCTGAGTGCTCTTCTTCGGCTCCGTAATCCCATATCAAATGTATGAGTGGTAACGAGGCTAAGCTCTTTAGCTCTGAATATAAATATGACGTGGTCTCTTTGGTCAAATAACTTAATACCGCAAAATGCTTTTCATACCTAATATTATTGTGGGCAGGCAGGCGAAGGCATCTTGGCAACACAAAGGCTTACGTCAAGATGTATGCAGATGAAGACGTGGACGGCATGTAGATAGATCTCTGCGCTTAAATCCCGAAACGCAAATGTCAACATGCATTTAAGGGATTTTATGCCAAAAAATATGAAAGGAAAAACAAACGAAACGATTCCAGAAATGAGAGTTACGAAAAATCTTACCAACTTTTAGGGTTCAACTTTTTCAACTGGCATCAACCTGAGTGAAGTGAAAATTTGAAGCGAAATTTACAAGTGATGACTTGAACCAGAAATTGGCTACAAATGTACCTACACATAGCCAGCTATATAACCCATATACTTTTATGAATCTATAAGTGTTTTTACATTCTTACGTATACAGTGTGTCCATATCTGGAAAATATAATACAGTATATGTTACAGTTAAAATTTTGTTTATATTTATATGTTTTACATGTGTTTAAGGGAAGTGAGCATTAATAAGATTATCTTTAGTAGAAAATCGCATATTTTCCATATGTGGCCAGGTATTTCTTTAACGCTAAAGTTGCCATGTTCGGAGATGTCAATTTCTTGCCGTATTTGTTTTATATTTCGCCTTGGCATCTTTTCGCATTGGGAGACAGATTTTCGAAATTAGTTTCATTTATCTGGTCATCAAAGACCAGCTTTTTCGTATCCCACTTACATACGTTTCCCACCTTACGTTAGTAAACTTGTTTGCTTGCTAATGACACAGATATTTTGATTTCAGAGTAAAATATTTGATGTGTTGATTGTATTTAAGGAACAGTATACCAACCGTCCTACAGATTTACAGAACGACAAATTGCAGCTGTCCAAACCTAGATAAAATGTTGATATTTTGGGGGCCAAGAATGATAATTTTTAAATTTATTTTTAGTATAGACCAACTTGTCTGTGTTGGAAACTGCATAAGATGAGTGTCATGTTGTGCCTTTATGTCTTTTATCGGTAAATAGCAGGACTGGATAGTCAAATCTGATTGGATGGATTTGACTTTTGCAATTAAATACGCC
>JAQIXS010000847.1:0-37780 GCA_034700785.1 Rossiulus vilnensis | reverse complement strand
CGCTCCAAGAGTACTTTTGATTTCATTGGGCAAGAATCAGTAAAGATCAAGGTAGAGGATATCGTCTTATTGTGCTGGAATCTAATATCTATCTTTAAAAAAAAACCTCTGATGGCTTGCGTTTTACTGAAAGGAGTGGTATATTGGAGCTTGTTAATATAGTTTCTTACAATAAGGTGATTAATTATTGCTAAATCTTAATAACGAGTACTCGGAAAATAGACAGCAGAAGTGACAGTATACTATGGTATACGGTCACTAAACCAATTGTTTCAGTAATTTCGAAAAATACTAAACATGATATTCTGGGTTTCTCGGTGAGATTCTGGTAGATAGAATCAGTTGCTCAAACAATGTCTATACTCATATTCTTGTTTTTTCAGTACTGGTTGGATTGTGAGAAGCCAATGAACCGACAGCTAGACCTTAGTCTCGTGAATTGCACGATGAAATTTGGGGTGAAGTTTTACACCCCAGATCCAGCTCAGTTAGAAGAAGAATATACGAGGTAAGACTCTGCATTGGGAATATGCTGGGTCACATCCAGAGGCGACCTTCCATGTTTAGTTGTTTAAACAACTTGACTGTATTCCTTCTCATCCCGCATTCTTTCATTATTTGAGCTAAAAGATTTGATAAATATTTAATGACGATGAAAATATGATTAGGAAATAAAGAAAGCTTATGCATTCAATAATGCATACCCAAGGGCCCATAGAGCGACATAATAAATTAAATAAGACATAATAAAATAAAACGAGAATTATCCTTCCTCTCACAGAAAAAGTACGTCCTAGGTGCATCACTAATATATCCTTTCATATATATCAATTGTATATCCTATCCTTTGAATAATTTCTTTGACTTTGGCTATAAACGACGCTAGTTTGCTTTGTCAAAAGTAATTACATTATTGAATTATTATTCTAAAAGGATGGCTAAATTAAATGTGTATAAAAATGCAGCCATGTACAATATCCCCATGGATGCATTTCGTTAGCATTTTCAAAAGTAACTGAGTAATCGTGAATTACCTAATTCTTTTTTTTTGTACTTCATAGGTATATGTTTTGCCAGCAAATTAAAAAGGACTTGAGTACAGGGATGTTACAATGTAATGATAACACTGCAGCACTAATGGCTTCCTACATAGTTCAAGGTTTGTGTTTTTTTTTAAGTTAAATATATTGAGCAGTTTTCAGCAGTTCGACTAAGTGAACCAAGAGTTGTCTGTTCTGTTCTTTTTGCAATTGTAAAAGCATTAAACCTTTAAATATACAGGTATCTTTAATATTTGTAATTATAAGCATACTACAGTCGAACGCCGCTATAGTGAACCATCTGCAGACCCAACAATACGTCCACTATAACCAATGGTTCACTATATCCAATGTTTTTGAAAAAAAAAATATTTTTAGCATATAACAGTTGTATTGTTGGAAATAGTGATTGCGATAGTACATAATTTCTTATAAATTATTAATTCATTAAATATTAATCAAAAAGAAGAAAAATGTGATAACAATACCTAAAACTTGATTTTATTTTTACATTTTATGGAAGAACTTGGTTATTTTCAATTGAATACAATTCGACTTTAAGTAGAATTCATCAATTTTTTTATCAACAATTAGTAAAAAATCCATTGTTTTCTTGTCCACATTTTCTGTATAAAAAATGTTCGGGATATTCATAGCCGATTTTTGTCCAATTGCCTTCCATGGATTTTGGTCAACATTTACGTACACTTTGTCTCACAGAACTATTGTTAAGTAATGGATGTAGGTGAAAATGTTCCAAAAACTAAATACAAATCACGTATTTTGGCCTAACTTTTTAAGGTTTTCCCCTGACCTGTAGGGTACCCCATTAACCAAATAATAAGTGAAGGCAATTGAGTCCACTATAACCGAAGTGCCATTTTCTCAGCTTTCCACTATAAGCGTATAAAATAACAATGGTTAAATTAGAGTCCCGTCGGAACCATTAAAAATGTTCACTATAAATGAGGGTTCACAATATCCCGGGTTCATAACAGCGGGGTTCGACTGTATATGTTATGTATATATATATATATTATACATGTATGCCACAGACGAAAACGTTGGAATATTTTTTTCCCTTGTAAAATGCCTCTTTTACATGTTGGGGTTTTAATGAAGTCATTTTTGCAAATTTTTATCAGATGCGTTTTGACTTAAGCGTTTCTTCAAAACGTGTACACGTGAACCAGTATACATTACTGTACATGTCGTTGTTATAAAATCACATTAAAATGTAGCTAGACTTGTCATGGCATGGACCTCAATGCTAAAACATTTCAAACATTTCAAAAACATACCATAAAGACTTAATTGAATTCTTTTAACATATATGTTCATACTGATATTTCAATTAATGCATTAATTTTAAGTCTGGATTTTTGGTCCAATTTACAAAAAAATTTCGACAAATTGTAATTAATTTTTACCATAAACAAACCCCTGTATGGCTTTTATAATGTTTGATTTCAAATATAGATTTTTAGACTTCCAAAGTTCTCATTAATGTTACCAAACATTCTGATCTAGGGGGAACTTTTACTTTTTATTAAATTATGTCAAGGTGCTATAATTACACTACACGTACATGTATATAGTCTTTATAGAGTGATTAACATAATTAGTTTGTAAATAATCTCTTTTTCAATTAGCTGATTGTGGAGATTACGTGCCTGATGATTATCCTGATCATACATACCTCTCTTCGAACAAATTTGTACCTCATCAAGATTCAGAAATGGAGAGACGAATTATGGAGAATCATAAGAAGCACATGTGTGTATTTCAAATGCCTACTTGGTGTATTACAAAATATTTACTATTCATAGCTATCAAATAATGTTGTTAAAATTTAGTGGAATAAAGTTAGTTTGGTTTCATAAATGTTTGACTTTCTCTGCTAATAGCGGACAGAGTCCTGCAGAAGCGGACCTTAATCTTCTGGAAACTGCCCGCAGATGTGAATTGTATGGCATTCGAATGCATCCTGCCAAGGTTGGTTCTCAGAATATTTTTTTTTTTGCTTAATCTTGTTTGTTTCTTAAAAGAGTGTTCTTTATATAATTAATAAATCATGGGTTATGTCTTAATTATGCTTTGCTATTTTCTATTAGGATCATGAAGGTGTTCCTCTAAATCTTGCCATTGCCCACATGGGCGTACTAGTTTTTCAAAACTACACTAAAATCAATACATTTTCTTGGGCGAAAATAAGAAAACTTAGTTTTAAAAGAAAACGCTTCCTTATTAAACTACATCCTGAAGGTTATGTAAGTACTCAAAAGAGATTCTCTTGACATTGTTTTACAATTTTTTTGGGGGAAATTGCCTGTTGGTAATTTCATCAGGAGACTGGGTTTGAGCTCTTTAACTGCGAATTATGTCTCGTCTTGTGCGTAAATTGTCTCATCACTTCCTTTATCCATTCTTCATATCCTGTAAATGAAATGAGCGTAGCTTTGCCTCTTTGCTCTGCAAGGGCCTGCTATTTTTAGCTTCTTTCTTTCTCTACTTTAGGCTTCACCAAATGTCGTTGAAAGTACAAGTTCTTGCCAGGTACTCTTCCAATTGCTGCTGTGGTCTTTGTTTTCTTTCTTTTCCACTGCTTTCAACGCTCTTAAAACGTGCTAACTTTTAATTTTCTATTTCTTGTATGCTATCACTCATTAATCCAGAATGAGGTTAGTTGCTTTTTAAAAATACCCAATTTGTTTCTCAAAAATGACTGTCTTTGCATAATTTTAGTTTTTATGTATATGATACCAAAAGAGGCAAAAGAAAGTTATTCCAGAATGTGTAATGCTCTGTGTACTTTACGTTTAAAAATAGTTGTGATGTTTCTTGTGAGATTTGTTAAGAACGGTTATACAAGGCAAACAAGGCCTGATTTCCATATAGCGTATCTTACACCCTATTGCTTTCTATTTTCCAAAACAGCTATTTGGATCTTTATTCAAGCTTGTATCTTTTTTCTTGTTTATATTCATTAACGTATGAATTTATTTTCGATTAAGTTTAGATCTCTTAAAAATACAATATAATATTTTGCTATTGCAAGCCCCATTTGATGGGCTAATTACAGGATGTGGTAGTGCAACTGATATTTTCTGGAGTACGACTGTTTTTAATAATACTTTTAATTACATTAATTGAGTTTAATTAGCTACTCACTTTTATTTTGCAATAGGGATATTACAAAGACACCGTAGAATTTTTCTTTGAGGGGCGAAACGAATGTAAGAATTTCTGGAAAAAGTGTGTTGAACATCACGGCTTTTTCCGATGTTCTACTGTCAAGAAACTTCCACGCCAGAAAACCAGAGTAATAAGCCGAGGCTCGTCCTTCAGGTAAATTCAGGAATTTTTTTTGATATTTTTCAAGAGTTTCAACTTTGTTCTTTATTTCCTTGGTTTATTTACTTTATTGTGAACAGGTACAGCGGACGAACCCAGAAGCAAGTCGTTGACTTCGTGCGGGACAATTTTGTGAAGCGACAGCCATTTCAGAGGTCAGTAATATTTACACTGAAACTACACTTTGCTCAAGCGGATTTTTATTGTTGAGATGATTCATTGTGAAACATTTCTCTATATAATGCCCGATTTACTTTCACATCGAAATACAGTTTCTTCTTTTGTGATTTTATGAAAAATGTTGTTATAAACATTGGTTCCTTATATGATGATTTCTGTAAAACTAGACAACCCATACATTCGACATAGTCATAATATTTGTAAATCCAATTTGTATTCATAAGGAGGAGTAATACTACTGGCGCTTAGAACAATCTTTTTTTCTCATTTTGGCTTCTAGGTCCCAGTCCTTTCGACACCCGAACTCGGCTAATAGTAGCATAGGTAAAGTAGGCGCCTCGAAGTCTGCTCAGCCGCTTCTACCAGTCGGGGACCAATCGGTGGGGACACCCGCATCACAATCATGCGGCTCCATGGTCCTGAACGACTCTGGTTCCACCGAAGCCCTGGCGTCTCCCTCCCAGGAGAGGGCCGAAATCCACAGTGATGACCAAGCCAGTGGCGAGTACAAGCTGAGCCCTATGGCCAGCCCAAAGCTGAATTCTAATCAGCGGCAAAGTCAGGACGAGAGAGTGCAGCCCTTAATGAATGGTGGCGTGGCTGAAACACCAACTGAAGCAGGACGGAAAGAAGGTGAGGTTGGCATGCCCCATACCGAGGTGCATCCCAAAGCCAGTTCCCGATCTTGTACAGAGTCTCCCTCCAGTAGAAGTTCCTTGCGCCAGGATGATAGCTCGAAAGAGCAAAATGAGGCAGATGGTGAGGATAACTTGTCCCAGGACTCTTACCAGCTATTCGATGTCGAAGGTGGAAATAGTCCACAAAAGAGGGTTTCCAATGGGGTTAAATTAAGTGCCGTGGGAGCCCCACACGAAAGGCTACCCAGTGGAGAGAATCCACTGAGTGCCATCGAAAGCGCAAACCCCTCCCCTCCCCATGAACCCCGTACAAATAGTGAGCATATCGAGAATGAACAAGGGAAAGGTGTTAACGGAAAGGGAGAGCACACTGATAGTGACATCGCCTACGTTTTGCACAAGCGCCATTTGGCCAATGCTGATCCTGCACGGGGAGTTTCTGAAACGCCCGTTTTCCTTCCTAGTCAGGCCATGCATTCTGAAAATGTACCTTCCGCTAAAAGCAGCGCTAGTGGTGTTGGTAGTGGTCAGAAAGGTTTCAAACCGGTAAAGCCGCCTCGCATCCAGGTGGATGTGGACCATCAGAAAATCACTCAATCCAGCCCTACCCTCTATGCCAGGAGTCGCTTGAACCGCGAGGACTCCCCTCTCAGGCGTAACAGTGCCACATCGCCCAAGTCACCGCTACCACGCTCTCTGGATTTCGTCTGCGTGCACGACCTGCCAGCAGTTTTCAGCTATTCGAGCAAGGATGATTCGATATCCAACCATTTCATAGAGAAGGCAGTTGAGCTCCAGGCGCAGAAACGCAGGTCTGACCTTTCGAACGCTAGCAGCAGCAGCTTGCAGAGCAGGGATAGCGACTATCTGGAGCCACTGAGAATAGTGGAAGATGGCGACGACGATGCCGTGACGAATGTCGCTAGCTTCAAGACTGCAGTTTCTCAGAATGGAATTCTTAGAAATGGTAAGGCATCCGTCTGCAACGGTTCTGCCAAGACGTCCTTGGCGCAGCAGCAGAAGGCGGACGAGTTGGAGTGGGAGGCATTGGCACCCTCGTTTCCACCACCTCCACCACCCCCGTTTCACGAAATGGACGATGATGATGAAGATGATTGCGGGTATATGAGCGCTATTGCTGATAAAGGCAGCATCGACGAGGCCCGCAACAAATTCCTCAGGAGCACAATTGTCGATGTGAGTAATTCTAGCGGCAAAACGGTGTACCTGGAAGAGCTAAGCGACGTTTCGAACGACGAGTCCAATGACAACAACACCACTGTCACGGTGGAGGAAAGCTCCGACACGGGCGATGCAACGGTCATTGAAAACTACCCACCTCTGCCACCTCGCTCCTTGATCATCACCGAGCAGGATGATAACGAAGTTGAAGGTGGGGGTGAAGGCAAGGCAGAATCGTACATTCCGTTCGGCGTCGAGGATTACTACTCCGGCGAAATAGAGGACATCACGGCCAGTGTCCACGACGACGATATGGCCAATGCGGAAACGGACAGCCTCCCGCAAGATCCCGATTTGGATGATGAGGAAGTCGAACCTTGCCAGCCCCTTGAAGATTCGCTGCTTTTCCCAGTGCGCACTCTGTCTCGCATCAGCGAGCGGAGTACCAGTGAGCAAAGCGAGAGCAAGGACTCCACCCCGACCCAGGAGAGCAAACCTTCCGATGATCGTCATCCGAGTGCCTGTGACTTGCCGAGCGATTACTCCACCAGCGACGACAATCCTTCGGACTGCGGGGGTGCGAGCAGCAATGAAAGCGAGGGCAGTCCGAGTCGGGGCCGTGCTCCAGGCACTGGATCGGGTTTGGGTCTCAGCCCGGTGAGAGCTGTCCGTACCACCGCGGTGTTTGATAATCGCAGGCTATACGAGAACCGGTACGTTTTGCCGGACGATGGATCGCAGCTGGAGACGTATTACATGGAAATCGATCCGATGCAGCAGGAGCAGCTGGAAAAGGGCGTGTTCGATAGGATCGAATATGATCCTATTCCTGGCGACAACTTCGAAGACACCAGCTCAACGGATGTCACTCTGCGCGAGGAGATAAGCCCGTTGGGAGAGTTTTCGGTGTCTCCGCACTGCCTGGAAACGTATACGGGTGGGCTCACACCGCGCTACGAGGGCTTCGATGTTCGAATCAACGTTGTGCCATCTAAGTCTCCCAGTCCGATTCGGACGCCAGAGCCTCGTGGCCCTGATTCCAGCCCAGGGTCGACTTGTTCGTCTGGGTCCAGGACCAGACGACGACACCGATCTTCTATCGAATTGCAAGTTTCTAACGGCCATATTCTGGAAAATAAGCACGCCAGCCTAGCGTCACCTGGCAGTGAAGATGGTGGGCCTGGCACCACCTTCGTCAATCTTTATGCTGACGCCTTAAACAAGGATTGAGCGATCAACTGGTGGTGCCATCATCCAGTATTGTCTCGATCTTATCGAACTGTCAAAGTCAATCATTTGAGCATTCCATGCCCGCGCATCTGGTTCGTGTAGATAAGGAGCGGTGTTGGACATTCCAACTGACTGTCAAACCCACGCACAGCTAGCGTAAATCCTCGGAGAGCTCAGTTGTGTCCATTGAAATGTGGAGCAGTGAGCCAAGAGGGATGAATGAGCTATTTTTGTGACGCTGTAAAGATATTTGCGATGGTTATGCATATCATGTTTGCAAAGATATGCCAACATAAAAAATTGTTCAGTTCAAAAGCATTATTTGGGATAGTTCAGTTGTAGAATTGACATGCTCAGTCACATTTACGTGTCAAAAATGTAAATTTATTTATGTAGTAAACTTGCAGTGATAAAGCCTGTTTCAAACATTATCTACACTGTACAAGAGAGTGCGGTCGAGGTTTGAATGTTGTCTGTTTGGCACATCTTAAGACATGTTTTAGAAGATGATTTAAGTGTCAAGCGGTGACCTTGTGAGGTTTTCTAAAAGGCTAGTTTGGCAATACATACAAAAACGAACCATGTCCTAGGATGATATTTTTATGGAAAATTAAAAATGTTTAGTCTGCTAAAGCTTCTCCACTCCTTGAGTGTTTGGATAGGAGAATTGATTTCTGTTGCAATAGGCAAGCGTCCCGCAAACGTTAACATTCCAAAATCTCTAGGACTTAGTATTTAAATTAACGTCATCATGCTGAAGACGCACTATGCAATATCTCTGGATGATCAGTGGGGGTGATTTAGCCTCATTGTATTAGCTGCTAAGATAATTAGTTTATACACTCAATTGAATGGTCTTTTTTTTGCCATTCAAGAAATCGGCTCACTCATTCCATTTTGTTCACAGTTCGTTTTGTCGTGCATTCAATGTTAGCCCCTCTGTTACCATTTTGATAATTATTGCATCTGCAACGGATATTTTTGCTTATTTTAACATATTGGCCAAATAAAATAATCCCACAAATTTGCCGTTGAATTTGACCTCGAGACATGGTGTAATTTGTACATCCTCCTCGTGTTTCAAAGCCATCCAGGAACAGCCAAATTTTGTAGCTCTCATATCGAAATGCGGTCGCTTTTAAAAAAAACCGCTTGGTTAATCTTATCATGGAAGAATTTCTGACGATGACGTTATTCATTTTCTAAGTAATTTTTGTATATAGTTTTCTTCCGATATGCCTGCATAGCATAACTCACGTGCTTTTAATTGTGAATCCGAGATTTTTTCATACGCGGCTGCTGTTTTTAATTCGTTTCCTCCTTTTCCCTAACCACCTTCCCCTTGTGATCTTCGAGGTATTTTTATTAATCGATCAATTAAGCATTGCTCTCTATTTGCTAAGTTTCCAAATGCCCCTCGCAGTAATGATCTGTCTAGTTTCATTTCTTCCATTACTAATTCGTGTTTTTTTCCCCCACTCCCTGGCCCCGAATTAACGCTTTCCTTTCCCTGCCTTGTTTGATTTCATGCGGCAAGAAATGCTTTGGCCCTTTGACGCTACGCGATTTACGCCGTCGGCACGAAGATGCCGAGCTTGTTCCAAACATAAGAACCACGATTATAACGCTGTTTGAATATCGAGTGCTAAGCTTGGTCTTCCGCCATTTCTTGCACAAGTGCGCGTGGCAATAAAATACCCAGTTGAATGTTAATCCAAAACTTGAGGGGAGTGGGGGTTGAAGCTCACTCACAATCAAACCGCTCAATGCACTCCAGATTCGTAATAAGTTGTTGAATGAGTCGGGATGACATGCTTTTCAACCTTTCCAATTTGGTGGAAACGTCTTTCGTGGGTATATCTGATGCAAATCCCGCACGCACGAAACATTCTAGCGCAGAGCCTGGTTACTTAAAACAGTATGTGAGATCAAATGTATTATAACAATGTGTCGCTGTTGTATGCTAGGACACTTAGGCTCGAACGTCAATCTCACACATCGTCATTGAATCTTAGAAAGAGCACTTTATTTTGCCCTTTTTCTGGACAAGATCTGTTTTATTTTTCGTATTGTTTTGGGCAAGAATCAATCTCAGTTTATTATTTACAATCTCCTATGCTAAGCACGGTCCAGATAAGCAGGTTTTCTGCTTGGACGAAAAAGTGCTTAGCGTAAAAACTTTACATGTAAACATTTGGGTTGTATAATGCAGTGATTGTAGATGGGAATTTCACGCCGGATTTTTTCTGGAGACGCTTTTTATTTCTACCTTGCCAGTTGGACTTTGCATGCTTGCATTTTATTCGACTCTTTTCTGTATTTCTTGAGAAAGGTGTGGCCAGTTGCGTTTCAATTCTGTGTGTAACTTGCTTGGCGTCTAAATGAGTTCCTACTTCTTTCTTCCTTCATTTCTTGGCTGTTGCGGCAACTTTTGTGTCCAGCGGAAATTCTTCCTCCGTCAAAAAGTTGTCCCACTTACCAATTTGCACGTGCAATTGCTTGGAATTGTGATGGATGAATGCGTGGTATTCTCCAGCAAATGAACAATCCTCGGATTTAGTCCAATAAATTTGAGAAATTGCATTGGCGTAGAGCCTCCCATCGAGTATCTTACTAGTCTAGTTTTTTTCCGTATTCGATCTTGCTGGTGTGAAATGAAACCATCTCGAGTGATAACCCCACATTTAAACGCCTGGCGTTTTTGGGGTTGATCGTCGTTTTTAGCAAATTAGTCATGAATTGGAAAGCTTCACTTTTCAAGTGCTCGCCGAACGATATTTCATTTTTGATATTAGAACTTGTGTACGTGTCTTTTAATACAGTGCACTGCTTTTACGTCCTATTATTAGCTTCCATTGTGTTCTAAAGGTGCGATAGGATGCACGAGGAATATGATTGCACTCTAGCTTTTCTAGTGAATTTTATGAATGATATTATCACGGTAATCATTCTTATACTTAACAACAATAAATACTATTAGATGAAATGCAATCAGGATTTGAATGATTATGATTCCAGTTGTACTCTATTCTCGATCGTGTACAATTTTTTGCTGAATGTAATTAAAAGGAGGTTTTTCATAATAATTTGGCGTCGTCTGTTTTGAAACTGATCAAATCGCTACCAAAATCACTACCGCTATCACTTGACCACATTATCATGCAACCCTTGCCTCAGAAATGGCCTCCTGATATCGAATATGCTCACCCAAATCCGTTAAATCTTTAACCTGCCCTAGTTGGCTTCGTATTTTCAAAGCGTTTTTATCATTAGCGGAGTTTGCGCTGCGTGCTTATTTTCACGGTTTAGAAGTCTAACAGGCATTGACTCTGCCTAATCCACCACTCCAGACACAACATAGGCTTGAACCACCATTGGGTTGATAACTAAACATTTTCTTGTCTAATAATTCCATGTTTATGTTCCAGGACATATTATTCCATCCTTTATGACCAACTGGCTTGCTCCCACTTGACACATGAATTTAAAAAAATGTGCTAGTTTAACAGTAGCTTTCCCCTCACGTTTTTCCTTTTAAATTTTTAGTTGCCATAAAAAAATTGGAATAATAAATATCGTTGTTTTATGGGATTAATGAATGTGAAGATAGATATTTTCAGGAATGTATGTTTATTATTTTGCTCAGAGCTCAGATAGTTCTTATAGTATTATTTAGCTCTACGTTTTTTCCATCCATTTAAAAGAACGTATAAAGAACCATCATGTTCGAATATGTCAAGAGCAAGTGAACCATGGCACCTTAAGAATTCTATGAAGCAAACTCTTTACATTTAATATCTCTGCAAAGGACTTTTAAGTTGATATTTCAGAGCTTCCAGATAATATCAGCATTTTAATAATCAGTGACTATAACAATATTTAATGGGCCTAAAATCTTAAAATTGATTGACAATAGAGATGACATATTTCAGGTCTTTTTCGTGGATTTTCTTCTAATTAATGACAGGCATCTGACGAATTATTACAGCTTTGTGTCGTACATCACATCTTTAAATGCTTCGAAACGAAAATTCTCCATTTTCCAAATTTAAATTTTTATTTATTTTGGGGGGCTTGCTTTTAACAGGTGGACTTAGTCAGTTTTTCAAAGAAAAAAAAGTTTGTTAAAAGAAACTATTTCAGAGCAGTGCAGAAGCGATTCAATGTAGGAATAAAATAGCGAATGCGTTGCTTAATTATATCCCTTTTAAATTTGCCTTCAAAGACAGGCATTATTTAAAGATTTAATAATTTTTATCTAACGACAGAATGCATGTTATCGAAAATAGCGTTGTTTGAATAGTCCAGTCACTTCCCTTTACATTTTTGGAAATGGCCAGTACTCTCATCCTTTCATACTTTTCACTTTAGTTGTATTTCATGGAAGTACTCAGTGTTTAACAATTTGACACGTGAGCTCCGCTAATGATGAAAACGAATTACTGAAAACCGCTGCAATTTCTAATTTTGTTGATGAGAAACATTTCTTGATTGTGTGGTCAAAATGGCGATTTTGTTGTTCTTACGTTTAGTTCCTGATTCGCCTCCAGTGAAGCTGACTCCTTCGCCACAAATGCAGTGGTCACCTGTAACTTCTCACGTGAGTCAAGTGAGCACGGACGAAATTATCTCGCCCGTTTCACGTCAATCGGCCATCAAAGAGACTTTGCCAGAAGAAGCTGAGGTAGACATGCGGAGAAAGGTAGTGGCGGTAAATTAATTTGGTGTTTGTGTTTCAAATGATATTATGCTATTTTGCTTTGTACCTTGTTTACTGGCAGGAGTTTGGCAATTCTTATTGCATGTCAACAATTGGATTGAGTTTTTTAACACATGCTATCTGTTACTTAAATCAAAAGCTATTCTTTTGCCATTGCACAGACAAGTGCACCGTGACGTTGTACTGACAATGGGATTTTTCTTAAATCATTCTTAGTATTTTTGTAATGGAGTGTCAACGTAACGTCTTTTTTCATGATCTAATCTACGGTAGTTGAGGCAAATTGCTCAAACAACTCGATTTACGTTTTTAAAAATGTAGCGCAATTGAATAGTTATGAATTTTGATTTTTAATTCCATACTTGAAATTTCCCAATCTGAAGTGCTTTGTGGATTCTAAAGTTAAAATCGGATTGACTAATTGGTTTAAGTATAAATATGGAATAATTCTGTAGTTAATGTAATTTCAATTGATCACCAGTAGCTAAGATTTTGAATTCTTCTACTCTTCTTTCCAGCTTGGGCATGTTGTTTTCTTATTTTTGTAATTGTTATTATTACCACAGGATACTAATTGCATGCAAACGCCTATGATCGTAGACACAGAATACACTTTAACTATGATTTCTGAAGCTGATGAAACTGACAATGCCAACAACAATCGCAAAACACGATCGCAGAACATGGTACATGATTCTTAAATGCTAAGCTTGTATTTGGGATTGATGAGAGGGTTCTAAGATAAAAAGGATGGGAAATCTTTTATTCCTGCTTATTCCTATTAACTGCTTATTTCTGCATTTTCGCACAATGTGCATTTTTGGCAAAACTGAATGTGAATTCCTTCTTTTACTTTAGCGTTATCCTACAGATAAAGCTTATTACATTGCCAAAGAAATTTTGACCACGGAAAGGACTTACAAAAAGGATCTAGAAGTCATCATTAAGGTCAGTCAGCCGATAAATAAAAAACGGAATAAAAATCAAAAAGGAAATTTTCCATTTTAATAACTTATCATAAATTTAACAAAACATTAGTTTAAAAATCAAATATATATAAAAGAATTTTTATTCGAGAATTTTGAAAATATACTAGAATTGTTTTGATAATAAAATAGTAGGGTAAATGTGAAGTATAACTAAGATATCTATGCTTAACCATTGTTTGATTTGAGTGTATCTGTTGCTTTGACAGTGGTTCAAAGAAGAAGCTGACAAGCAGTTATTTATGTCAAACTCTCTCGTGGATACCATCGTTTGTCTGGTTGATCCAATTTACGAATTCCATTCCTCATTCTTGCGTGACATTGAACAACGATTAGCCATCTGGGAGGGTCGATCTAATGCTCACCTCAAAGGAAATTATCAAAGGATTGGGGATATTTTGCTCAACAATATGTCTGTGCTCGATGTGAGAATATGCTTCTTTCATTAGCATTTCTGATTACACGTATTTTACTTTTATTTACACATTTGGCTTTTTATTCTGCGCATTTATTTTCAGCTGTATAAAAATTATTTGGACAATTTTACATCCATTCTGGAACAGCTGGACCAAAGCTACAGAAGTAATAAAAAGTTTGAGGAATTCTACAAAGATTTTGAAGGACAGAAAGCTTGCTACCTTCCGTTCAACAGTTTTATTTTGAAACCTGTGCACCGGCTGATTCATTACAAGCTGCTATTGGAAAGTAAGTAATAAAATATTGCAGTATTCGATTCTTTGATCGAGCAGTGCAATGAAGTATATCAATGATCAAAAATACAAATTTTATTTAGTCAGTTATCTTAAATAATAATGCTTTTCATTTTGTATTTAGAATTGATTCTTCACTATACCGTTGATCATCCTGATTCATCAGATTGCCAAACGGCGCTCAATAAGTTGAAAGATGTTACGATCAATATGGCTGAAAATATGAAAGCTGCTGTAAGCTGCTCATGATTTTCCATGTCGTTAAATGAACCTTAAATTTTGAATTTTGTTGGGTCGGTTTAGTTTAGAACGTCTGATACTTTAATTAACGAACGCTATCATTATGGTTCTCTTGCTAGGAAAACTTCGTTAAACTCGTTGAACTCCAAAGGGACATTGTGGGAATTGACAATCTCTCTTACTCTGGAAAAGTAACATCGCCTTTGTATATACCTTTGAATTAATGTTATCTAATTATGAAAACTTATTATTCATTGTTATTGAAATGTTTTAAAGAGTTTTTTAAGAGAAGGCTGCTTGCAGAAGTTGTCGAAGAAAGGATTTCAGCAGCGCATGTTTTTCTTGGCGAGTGACAAATCAATTTATTTTTTGTCCACATAGTTGCAATTTTGTCATGCTTTCTTATAATATTGATTTTTTTTCTTAGTTTTCCGACGTCTTGATTTACGCTAATCGCACAGCAACACACAATTTGCAGTTCAAGGTTCATGGACAAGTACCATTGCACGGTATTGCCATTGAGACTTCACCATCCCGTACAAATGCATCGAACTGTTTCGCAGTCTACAGCAACAATAAACAACTGGTTGTAGCTGCCAGGTAGGTGGAAATAGCAGTGCAGCCGATAAACATGGATCCTGCACTTTGTATTAAATTGAAAAAAAATTGCATTACAGCTCTTCGGATGAGAAAGATAAGTGGGTCGAAGATTTGGAGCGGGCAAGCCAACTTATCAAGGAATCCAAAATGGACAAATTTGCCTTCTCAAACATGAGATCTTGCAGTAAGTTGCCAAGACATGGCACAAACCCTGGGGTTTGTTGCTTTATAACGTCAATATTTGAAAATGTCACATTTTGTAGGTTCTTCCGATGAGGTGCTTGACAAATCCGAATTTCCCAACGAAGAGGAAATCCAGTCACCAAACCGCCCAACTGACAAACCTGCACAACAGCGCTCAAACACCACAGTTCATGTGTGCTGGCATCGCAACACTAGTGTTAGCATCAAAGACCACAATCGAGCTATCGAAGTAAGATTACATTAATGTTTTAAGTTAGGTTTTTCGTTCATTTTTCATTGCTCGATGTTGGCTTTGAAATTGTAAAAGGACTCTTGATGTCTTCAATAAAATGTCAAACATACTTGTACTTAGGAATGCTAACTCAGCTGAAAGCCTGTCAGGTTTTTATACGAATATCAAAATTACAGTAAATTACATCGACGTGATGTTTCTTTGCAGAATCAGCTAAGTGGCTATCTTCTTAGAAAATTCAAAAACAGCAACGGATGGCAAAAGCTGTGGGTCGTCTTCACTAATTTCTGTTTGTTTTTCTACAAAACATTCCAGGTTTGTGCCTATCGGTGATGTTTCATATTTAGGTGAATGTCAAACATGTTTTTTAATACAATCTCACATTTATCTTCGATTATAGGATGAATTTCCACTAGCTAGTCTGCCTCTGTTGGGCTACACAATTTCCACACCAACTGAGAAGGACAACATCAACAAGGAATATGTCTTTAAGCTGCAGTTCAAAAATCATGTGTACTTCTTCCGTGCAGAAAGCGAATATTGCTATGAAAGGTGAATAGGCCCAGCGTGTATTATTCAGACTATATTTCTTATAAGGTTGTAAAATTTAACAATAATACTGGAACATATCTTATTTTTATTTCTCCGTATTTTTCATTTGACTGTACCAAATGGTAAAACAAGTTATAAACATACTAATTATGCCACTGTGCTTAATTTTCAGGTGGATGGAAGTCATTTGTTGTGCTACTCAACATTCTGGACGCCATCGCCTTTTCAGCAGGACTGAAAGTGTAAGCGAGTATTAACCCTGAATGGATATCTATCATTAGTTCAAGCTGCTCACTCACTTTAACTCTTCCATTTTCAATCATTCTTTTTGGGGGTAATTCACTTGTAACGCAGTTGAGTATAGCAGTGATTCCAAATATTATACAGAGTCCTAACTTCTAATCAGAAGCTTATTTGCCAAATTTCTGATGGATGAAGGCCATTTTGGCAGTGGAATTTAATTGTGTAAATTCAACCTTGTGAAATTGCCGTTAACAGTAATTATAATCATGAATGCCTCAATAATCAGAGGTTTATTTCAATGTTTGTCTGTTTGCCCCTTAGCTATTTTAGAACGGGCATGTGTTATGCTGGTGGTGATTTAAAATTGGTAAATTGCCATAACAGCACTGCTCGTTAGTATGCCAAGGCCTCCCATATCATAGCGCATTATGTTGCATTTTAAATGGAATAGGTTTAATATGCTTATTTAGCACGGGCAACTACGTAGTGTTGATTAAACACAAAAGTTTTCATCATATGCTTCCCATGCTTTGTATTATGATTTGCTAATTTAGCACTTGAGACCAGACACAATGCAGTGTTTTGCAGATGCAATGTTAGTTAGGAAAATTGTCGAGAGCAAAAGGCTTGAAATGTGCTTGAAATTGTTTTTTCGTTGAGATTGGTTGACAGCAGCAGATGCTGGGAGCATAAAACGGAAATAAAACTGAGCAGAACAATTATCATAAATATTCCGTTGCAGCTTTTTGGTAACATCAAGTTTATAAATTCCAACTGCTCTTCAGTACATAATTAACATAATTCCATATGAAACTGAGAGAAATACACCCATATGTTTGAAGTTTTAACGTATAGTTTATTGGTATTTATTCAGTGAACAAAAATGGTCTGCAGGAAATTTAATGATAGTGAAATTGTGCAAATATAGCCAAATATCAAATCTGATCAAATTGATGGTCGAATAATGTTTGAAATCAGCGGTACAGCTTATTACCAAAATATTCGTGGTATTTGTTATATCCCTTCATGTGCATTTTGTTTTGTTATGCATGCGGTAGACCTTGGACATACAAATGAATTTTGTGTTCTGTCAGACCAGCTCAGTAATCTGAACGAATCAGTAGCTAGTGCGATATTATAGTGTCGTTTCCTGTATAGAAAGACTGTTCCAGTAAACTTATTGTACAGCTGTTAGCATTTGAGGTCTTTCGCTATTTGGATTGATCGTCAGTTTCAAATTAAAGTTAATGTTTAGCTTACGATTTTCGACGAACACGGGATTTCGATAATTGATTGATTCCAAAATATATATGTATTATTATTGATTGGCGCGCCCGACAATGAATGCCTATTTCTGCAAATGTCGTATACTTATATTATTAATAATAAGAAGAAATCTGAACTGCAGTTAATAAACATTTATATTATTATAATTTTCTTTATTTTATTTTTTTCTTAATTTACCTTTTATTTTTTTAAGAACTTGTTTAATGGTCAATGATGTTTAAACTGCCTAATTACTGGTGACGTTGTTGTGGGTAGTTATTTTTAAATGATGTTTGACAACTGCTCAGCATTTTTGCACGTTGTTGCGTCTCACCAGAAAATCATTCTAAGATTACGAATTGTTGCTCATTAATGGACATCTGATGGTAATTGAACAATAACGAATTCGAAGCTAGCTTTTCAGTATTATGAGTATCCTCGTTATTAGCTTCTGGATTTAAAGTTGGAAATCTTACCTGCACAACCACATGGTCCGTAAATGAATCCCTGGAGGCTGGCCCGTGCACAAGAGAGGGGATAATTTTACCCATGTAACCCATCTCAGACTCCCCCTCCAATAAGGAAAACAATTAAGATAAAATGACAGCATCAGCTAAGTATTGTCAGAAATCAGATAGCACACCCCAGCTCCCACCATTCCATGATAAAAAACCACACTTTTTCCTACCCTATTTTCAAATGCTGCGCACGGGCCTGCCCCTAAATACTATATGTCATCGATAAACCAAATTCTTTCAGATGTTTTCATTTCTCCCTAAAAAGTAATGTATTTCATTAGATTTGTATGTGCCATGTGACAGTCTTAATGCAAAAACATCCCACACTGAATGCATATACATGTACTTAACCATAAACGTTGAAAATGTGTTCAGGTAGTGGATACCACTGTTTGTTGGAGTTTGTCGTAAATTTTATCAATTACGTTTAACGTGTATTTATCCGTGTTTCTATACAAATCTTAAATAATTATCACTGCCGTTTAACTCATTATTAATCTTCCAATGCTACCTTTCCGTATAAATGGAGTTCCGTTATATTTAAGCGTCTGTATTTTTTATTAGCCGAATTTGAAAGTTCTGCTCGAATATGGGATTATTGCAAATTGTTATCGGTTCATAGAAACGTTGTTTTTCACTTGCTGACGTCTTAGCTATATGATTTATAGTACAACTACTGGTATTTGCAATCCAAGTGACTAGTTGAACGCGCTGGATGCACGCAAATATCACTTTATCACAACATCATATTGACGTTCCAGGTAAGGCCTAATTAATTTAATAGCTGCAGTGACATCAAGTAGATTTGGTTAATACCCTGGTCGTCTTGGAAGCAGGAATAAATAACAAAATTGGATGTCAATGAGAGCAAACGTGTGTGCAATAGAAATGATTAAATACAGAAGATTTCACTTATCCTGATCATAATAATTGTAATAGTATTGAAATCTGAGTTGATTGCATTGTTCCCATTATAATGGAACATGGTTCCCCCAGAATTAAAATCCTCGACTTCCCTGACTTTTCCAGATTTTTGAACGAATTTCTTTGACCAGTGAAATCGCAAAAATATGACTGTTGTAAATGAAAGGAATGGTAAAAGATTTAAAACGGGTCATTCTCTATTTCCACAGATGCAGGACTGACGTCTTGTCATTTGTTCTTGGTGTTAACTAATAACTACCGAAGTATGACTTGTGTCCACTGGATTTGGTACTATAAATGCCATGACTTTTCTATGCATTTCATATTTTAAGGAGTTTTTTATATGAAACTAAAACATTTAAAAAACGTTATTTGTGGTACGCTTATAAAGGATAACTCAAAAGCAAGTAATCTCATGAAGCTAATGACCGATCATGATATTTCTATGTTCTGAATTTAATTTCACAGCCTTTCATGAATTTAAAATATCAGCACTGTATAGAGCTTGTATGAAACCCAAAACAGGACTTTATTAGAATATTTTAGATCACTAGAATTTTGACGTCAGCATTAACCGATCATTAAGGGGTCCTTAATGTTACGTATTTTAAGCACTAATTAAATTGGAAAAAAGTATCAATGCATGATATCTTTAAGTTGCAGGATGAAATTATTTTGAAAAATATTACTTCACTAAGACGTCATAGTCAGGTATTATTCTGGTCAGGCTTAAAGGTCGTTCGAATTTTGCTGTTCCTAACTCCCCAACCTAGACCTGGGTATAGAATTTTATCGCCCGCCCAAAAAAATCTCAAACGTTATTTTTACGTTAGATTTAGACTGCATCACTGTACAACTTCGAAATATTTTATAAATATTTAAAATCAAAGCCGTAAACATTTATTTTTCAAAAACTAGATCAATTATGGGTTTTAGCTGGTATTTTCTTGTAAAACTATTACAGGAACGTCGTAGGCGAAATTTATACAAGAACTATATCAAAATAATGGTTTTAGGTAATAATAAATTGCCTGCATAGGATCTGTAGGTCCCTGACCTGTTGTTACTCATGCACTTTTTACACATTTATTATTGATTTTTCCGAGTATTGAAGTCCCGATAGGCGGCATAAAGTAGATGTATTTCCACCTCGAAATAAAATCCACGCGCAAAATTAAATTGAACGAAATGGCGGATTTTACTATTGACTTTGATCTCGCATTCGCCATCACCGCAATTCACTGATTCTACGTGTATTGTGTGACAATTGGTCAATGCCCTTGTTATTTGCCAAACGAGCTTAAAATGTAGTGTTAAATTCCGATTAGTTGCCCATAGACTGCACTTTAAAAAAACAATGATGCGTGCATAGCAGCACATCGTTCGATCTAGTCCATTGAAGATTCCATTATTAAAGTTAATTCATGGATAAACGATAAGTATTTGGAATATGCAGATGGAATATGTAGAGAAGTGATTTGCGTGGGGTCGTTTTTCATCGATCGATTTGTGATGATAGACGGCATTTGTCTGGAAACAACCTTAAAATTCGCGAAAATAGTCAGAATTCGTCGCCATTGTGGAGATAAGGAAAGTGCTGAACAGGTACATGTAGGCCTATTTAAATGTGGGGGTTCTACGACACAATCGAGCATTGCCAATTATGAACGAGCCTTGCCTTGCCCTATTGAACGGCGCTAGTGAAAATACAATTAAAAATATGGAAAATCTCAATCTCCAGCAAAATGTCACTAGTGACGAAAATACAACTAAGTGACTTTTTTCTGAATTTTCCAGGATTATAGTTGTACATGTATTTTCGCCACTGTCTACGATGTTATTACGCACTATACATGTATATAGTGACATTTTGCGTACAATAGTTGTATTTTCGTTAGCGTTAACAATGACCATCTATTATTATAACGTGAAAAATAAACCATAAAATAAACCGTAAAATGGCAATACTCGAAAATGGCTACCACATGGTAGCCTGCTAGGTCCATTTCAATGATAAAGAATAGCAACCTTTTGTCAATTACTGCAGATTTTAAAATAAACATGTAGGCTACATGCATGACAAATGGATTTGCACAGTGGCTTTCTTGCAACTGGCAAAAACTCCTTTATCAATAAGCATTTGTTACTGATCCAAAAATGTCATGCAATAGTAAGAACCTTCCCTGTCACACATACGAGGTTGTTTAAAGCGCTACATGATGCTTAAATTAACAAAAATGATAGTTTAAATGATAAAGATAGGAAACCGTGGATATCTTCCTCCTGAAAACTATTTAATTTTGACATACTGTACGTGTAGAAGCTTGCTGTTTTTCTGCAAATCATTATATAGAAGATTACTATTCCTCACCATCGATATTAAATGAAATCGACTTCGCTGAGAATTTCGGAATAATTATTTTTCTTATGTTGCATTGTTTGTTTTATTTTGAAACTGTACATTAACCTGTTTATATACACGTATGTAAATATTTAAAATAGATCCATACTGTGTTATTCCCACCAATTTCACTAAAAATGGAAATTTATGTTAACTTGTTTCACTTGAAAATGCAGTAATAGTCACACACTACATTGGATAATCAGTCGAAATACACTTACTGAATATGTAGTTCACCCAGGGTTCGTGAACCTTATTTTCACAAGGCCATGATACCATGCCAGACAGATACGGTCGATAATCAACATACGGGCTAACATGCATAATAACTTGAAATGGAAATTTTAGAAGACACTTCCTGTTAATTTCTCCCAAATGCAAAATTATTTCATTAACAGTAATAACATTTTCCTGTTACATGTATAATGCAAATGAAACTGATTTAATGTGTTGGGTAATTTTCCGAAACCTTTTATAGTACTCAGTAATTTCCAGTCACAATTGCGACCATTTTTTGATAAAGATAAAGAGATAAAGAGTTTCACCAGATTAGGCTTAATTTCTAGTGATTATTTTTACGGTTCAACATCTTTTCGTATCGGGCGGATCATCGCAATTAACAGAGGCTGATAAAAAAGCTTTGCAACAAAGTGTCCATAAATCAGCCTAGCCTAACCGATTCCGCGGTAGGACGTTTCCTGTTATTCGTTCGCCGTGGCCATCGTGCTAATTTTTAAGAAAGAAAATGCATTTCATTGGCTGGCAAATAACGGATAAGGGCTGCATAATGTCCGGTTAGGTCAGTTTAGGAAAGGTTTTCGCCGTTCGGTGCATATACTGTAACTTGCAGAAACCGTCCGTCCCACTGAGTATGGAAGGTCATTTCTTACTTGTACCACATGAAAGACAAATAACGGGAAAACTTCATGCGATATTTTTGTAAATAGATTTGTGCTATGCTAGTGACCGCAGGTCCGCGATAATGTTGTCCACGATGATCTGATGTGGTCCGTGCGGAGTTGTATTTGAAGCAAATTATTCTACAGTATTTTTATCTAAAAATCTGAGCTGCTATTCATTTCATAAAGAATATTTGTAATCAAATTTAATAAAAATCCGTCATTACTTAATGTAAGCAAAATTGAAATTGAAAAGGGGCAAATTTATGATTAGTATTTTTGAAATATTTTACCTACATCGTTGCTGCTAATAATCGATATTTCTAGATCCATTTTAATATGGAATTGTTTACAAAATTCCACTTTTGTGATTGAAAAAGTGAAATTTGTGATACACAAATGTAATTCATATTTCACAAGATTTCATTGCGTACATGTATGTGACGTGAAGCAAACCTAACCTGACCTAACCTAACCTAAATAATCGTTAGCGCTGTATACATTAGCGGCACTTTATAAAAAATAAAAGAAATCTAAGTAATCGGTACGTAAATTAATGTGACGTAAAAGTTACTTCACATTCGCTAAGGGATCTTCAGGCTACATGATAGCATGCATAATCAGTACATGTATTTCTACATCAAGGAATTGTTTTCAAAATTCCACTTCAGTGATTTCAGTCTTCCACAAATGCCACTTATACGGTGTTCCCTTTATGAGTTATAAACGTATTTACAAACAAAGTTTGAATTGAATATAGGGCGGCATTCTTAAATCAGTTTCTTAAAATCCAATGCTCTCCATCAGGTGATTTGTTTGAAGACAATTAGGAAGAATAATTGCACTTAACTCTGATCGCGTCTTCATTTTAATTAAATGACAACGTCCCTATACAAAATAATTTCAAGAAATATTTTTTTAAAGGAACACCTAATTTAATTCAAATTCAAGTGATCGACGTTTTCTCGAAATGTCGAGCATTAAAAATCCTAATCCAACTTCGAAATTATAGGCCTATCTGATGGAAATAAAAAGAAAACGAGAAATCTGCGCACGGGCCACACTAGTAACCCCTTTTTTTCGTTTTTTCCCAGCACGGCCGCCAAAGTATTTTATTCCCAAAACGCATTTCGCCCGTGATAGTATTTCCTTTTTTTTTCCATCACCTGCCACCTCCTACCTTCCTCGGTGAGATAGCGGCTGTTCCGTTCAATGCCGTTACTTTTTCCAATGTATGTCAATGGAACACTGTGACGTCACGAAGGCTGGAGAGTTCGTTGAACCTGTCATGGCGGTTTGAATGGACTGAGGAGCAGAAGGGGAAAGTGAACTTCGCTTTTATCGCTTCGTGAATTGCGATTTTTCGCTGGATTTTTCGCCAAAATGACGTTATTTCGGCTGTGACTCGAACTGCTTGGATTTTGTTGACTGACTCGGACGATCAGCGTGGAATTTCGGTGCTTTTCTGACCGGGTGGATTGTTCGGCGGCTGTCGCGTTCTTCTTTCGCCGCCTTTCCCCCAGGATCGGTCGGCGGCCATTCAAGGCCCTCATCCGCGGGATAAACGCCGTTCGCGTTCAGTTAGAATTAATCGGTGAAATCAGTGCTTAGCTAGGTAGAATTATGTGCCCATTGCCGTTGATTTGATCGCTGCCATCTCCGAATTTTGGAACTTGGACCCTGAAAAAAATGGTGCGGTTTTCTTCACCCTCGGAAATGATGATCGAACAACGGCGAGAATTTCTAGAATTCAGTTTAGGTGAGTCGCACGTTTTTTATTGTTTGTCGGGGTATCTTATCTAGTATTGGAATTATAATTTAAGCACCGAAAAGGATCAACTACGATCTTGGCTGTAAATACATTTTGGGAGGCCAGTTGTATCATTGCCCATGAAAGGGTTTAATTACCTAATTTATTAGGGATGCTCCTTGTATATTGCGAACAACTTATGATAGAATTCAACAGTTTCGTTTGCATTCCATTCCAATTGAACAGTTTAAAAAAATGCATTTCTAGCTTCAATTTTTAGTCTAGGAAGCTATCTGAAGCTTCGCTGCCATTATCCAGGTAAGATACTTCGTTAAAACGTACAAGTAAATATTGAAGTATCGTTCTTAGCTCATTTTCGCTATGAATTAATCGTTGAACTATGGTTTTAAAAGGGTTCATTAATTCACAGTCCCCTTATTCCTTTGTTATTTATAACAATGTAAGTATGGTGGCGATCGGTGAAGTAATTTCAATTTATGTTTGAAGATTCGGACGCATTTCTGAATGTACATGTAGGTATTGCATATCATGCACATGTATTACCATCAGACAAAGAACAGTTGCGATCAACTCTTTAACAGGGTTTTTGGAATAGAATTTACAGGATATTTGTTATATACATGTACATTAGTTTGCCCATCATTCCCAACACTTAGTTCAACATGGCAAAGAGCATTGCAAATCTCGGATAACAAATTCAAATGTAAGATTATTACTTCGAGATTGATTTCAGCGTCTGATATTAAGCAGTTTTATAGCTTGAAATAGGATGGAAGAAAGACAACTGAAAGCTAAATACATGTACATAAGCGCAATAAAACCTGCCAAGTTGATCATCTTGCTAACATAGACCACCTACCTATGTTAACCGATTTGTAGGGTCCCTTGAAAAGGTTTATACTGTTAATGTTAATTTGTTTCCACAAATTGGCCGCCTGCCTGCCTTGACCATAAATTCTCTTTTTAAGTACGCGTATTCAGGAGAATTAAAGTCATTGTTAATGAAAGTGGTAATAATTTACTATGTTTTAGTTGTAAAACGTTACGAACACATTAATATTCGCGAATTGCAATATCCCTTTCAGTTTGTTTTTTTAAATTTTCCTGCAACTACGAATCGGCACTTAATCCATATGTTGATAACTGGATGCTTCACACCCAAATTACTTCATGTACATGTACGCTCTGTAGCCTCATTATTCCACCTTACCCCTCAAACACTAATGCACAAATCATGAACCCATCAAACTTACCATCAATATTAGTGTAAAATCATCAATAACCCAAGCGGAAGACTACATTTACTTTATCGACAAAAATGAACCTCACTTAAAAGAGTGGCCAAAAATGGCTTTTCAGCGAACATCCTAAACTTATCATCAACACCAATTCCCCTGAATGTAAATTCTGTAATGACATTCCTTATGGAACTGAGGATCGGTCCCCACCACCAATACATTGACCCTAAACAACATTTGAACAACGTTTTCTCGTTAAAAGGAATAATAAAGACCCAAGCCTATTTAATGTCTAAGCTTCCTTTAAATAGTGCAATTCTTCTTCAATGATGAGGCTATTGCTAGCACTTGCGGTTGCTTGCTTGAATAATTTTACTGTTTGCTCTTAATTTTGCTCACGGTGAGAAGTCTGTTAACACACCAACATACGAATAAACTACCGGATCGCCGATGCCTCGATCGTTTCTTGCTCTAATTTCGTTGAGGTGCAAACCTTTTAGAACTAACACCTAATGAACCATTACATTCGAAAGTATCGTTTGCTTGCTAAATTACTACGCATCTACTAATAAAATTCATCATGACCAACGATTGTTGTCTAGTCAACCCAATAATTCAGAGTCGGTAGTATAGCACTGCAATGAACGAATACACGATCGTTCCGTCAATTGCTTAGTATTGCATGCTTGAAAATGTAAATGCAGTTATCAACCTTCATTTTAGAATTATTCAATGCTGATATCAGTTAAATCTTCAGTTAATGATATCGGTTGAAATCTATATTCTGGAAATAATATCGTAAGTCCTTCGTTGCATGCTTATTCCTTCTTCGAATTAAATCGTTCAGATGTGCTGTCCAATGGTAATAGTAATGTCTTTGAAAAATCAATGGACAGTATCAGTGTAATAATATTCTTTAATTGATGAGTTTGTTTAAAATGTGCTAAAATACCATATGCCAAGAATCATTAGAAACATTTTAAGTCCTTGAAAAGTTATGGGATTATGGGAAGATAATTGATTTAACAGTAGACCTACGATATTCTGTTAATAAATACTCCTTAAGGGCCGGTTGCACCAACAAAAGGTAAGCAAAACCCATGGTAAACCTCTAGTTAACTAATGAGAAGCGTTGCATCACAGCAGGTTAGCAATTAACCACGGATTAATCTTAACCCAGCTAATGAGCAGAGTTAACGTAAGGTTTGTAATACAATGTATAATGCAATTTTCCTAGAATTCCAAGCTGCAACATGTTATCTCAATATTAACTATACTTTGGGTTAAAAATCCTACTAGCCCATAGGTTAACTTGTGGTTATAGGTTACCCTAGGTTATTTAACATTTCAGTCTACCTACAATGGTGCAACCGGGCCTAAGTCCTCCGAAACGTTCTCTGCAGTTTTTTAAAGTATAAAGCTGGTGTAAGTTTAAATAATTTCAGATTAAGAATATTTCAGAAGAATGGTAAGGCATGTGAGAAATGGGGGAAGAATGGGAAGCATGTGATAAAATATGAGATAGCCTAAAATTTAAGTACGGGATGTTAAAATGAAGTAGGTTCTCAAAAATAGCAATCTTCAGGTATGTTTTAAATATTACTGCTCCCAAACCATCGAACTGATCTACCCAATAAAAATCGGTTCACGACCCATAGTTTGTAAACCCTGAAGTACGTGTGTAACTAGCTAAAAGGGAAATTACAAGGAGGCTCTGCTTGATTTGAAATGATCTCATTTGCTATTGCTACTATTTGACATTTTTTTTTAATGAGAGAGAAGGGGAAATTAGATGGCCGTGCAACGGTCACAAGAATGTGGTGTGAATTACTGAAAGGTTAGCAGTTTTGGAATATCCTTTAAGAAATAATGATACCACATGTTTCGTTGTAACGCTTTTTTTCCAAACCTAACTTCGACGAATACACTCAATAAAATATTTCCAGGAAGTGACCACGTTATGAAACTTGTTATAAAATTTGACCTACTTCTTAGCGGCATCCAACTAACTTAGTTCCTTCAATCACGTTTAGTGTTTGAAATGGAAACATTTAACGAATTTTTATTAAACTAAAATGCGCAATTCTTGCACATGACAGGCGTCTATCTAGAGCGTTCCTCCGTTCGAAAATGCAAAGTTTGGTCATACTTCCAGCATATTTAATTTACTATAACGATTTTGTCTAATAAATGGTTCTTAAATCCTTTTATACTTAAAAACAATGTGGGGACCTCAAAAATATGTTGTTTGTGAGCCTGTTTGGGTTATACATGTATCTTATCGAAATTTTCAGGTAATCTGTCGAATACCTGTAAGGCATGTTTATCTTCAGAAGAAGTAGTAAGGCAAATAGCCTACTTTGTGGCTAAATATATATATATATATATTATTAAATTCACTGGTTGATCGCATGTTCCAGAATGGAACACTTTCAGTTCCTCGATCAGAACGCATTCATGTTTGGGTTTTTTTCCAACACCTTATTTCTCGAAACTCGAAGTATATGTATTGGCATTTAGTCAGAGACACCCTCTTTCGCACAAATCGACAATGCCCGCCTTGAGAGATCCAGCACCTGAGTCAGTCATTCCACCAGTCGCGTATTCGCACACACGAAAGTCTGAGTGACTGGAAAACCGTGGTGTTATTTATTTCTTTCGAATGATCCCAACGATCCCACTCTGCACCAGACTCGCTCGTCGCCTCTTGTTTACGGAAATTCGAATTCTTTTCGTCGCCAAACGGTGCGCATTATCCTCGTTCTTTCTCATTTTTTCGTTTTTCTCCTATTCTTCCTTTCGCGCGGTTCCGCTCACGTCGAACTCTTGATTGGTGATTACGACCGTGATTACGGACCTCGGTGAACCCTTCCGACAGTAATTAAGCGTTTTCCAAGAAATGACCTCCTGTTGGCCCATCTACGGAGGATCTGTAAGGGCCTGTTGAATTCACCCCGTGAGCATGGCCACTGGGGTCCAGGCGTGTCCAGGTAAGGTCCAACTAGTGTCAGTGGTGTAAACGTGCTCGTTTTTGGTAGCAGTCCCAGACCGACTTGGCCACGCAGCAACCGAATTCGCCATGGTTGGGCCGAAAACGTTCAAGTTCAAGGTCATGCGTTGGTATGGCCCCGAGCAGCGATCGATAGTTCTCTCATACGAGGCTGTTGCTATGAGCGGGGACGTGCGTTCGCCAAATGCGCCATCATATTCATGGAATGCGTAGATTATTTGCAGTCGAAAGGATTTAACATTGAAAGGTGCCTAGCTATTGATTGCTGCGATTTACCGTACCGTGCGACCTTGGCCAAAAATTTGGTTTCCGCATCGCGAGCGCCCCCTGGCGGTGCCGGAATTTGCTCGCGCATCTGCCCGAAAATGCGCGAATCCAACTCGTTGATGCGCGATCGATGGACGCCATCTTGAATCCCTTTCAGCCCTGCTTTTAGACCGAATGCACTGAATGTGTACCGATCACGGTCAAGGCCACCCTGGAGAATAACGAGCCTGCTGCCTTTTGCGTCATTCAACGGCACCAGCTCTTTATCTCACCTTTTAAAGGGCATGGGTGAGTTGGCCAGCAACGCCACCAAGAAAGTCCCTGACAATAACGATTTTCATTGAAGACGGAGGGGGAAGGGGTTTGGCATTTCTGAATGGATTTTGACCGAACAGATTCCATTTTTCTCGGGATTTTCATCTTCGGAGGGATGCTCGATGATGGCGTGGTCCACACATCGTCTCATCCGTTGCCACAGCAACGGATGATACGATGTGTTTATTATTGTTAGGTCGCCCACGCGTTTTGCTCGATGACCTTTCGGTTTCGCACCCACTGCGTGGGTGTGGAGTTACGTTTTGAATTGAACTTCAAGACGCTCGATTTGGCATCACATTTCATTTGAGGAGCACTCTTTTAAAATTGTACTAAATGAAATTCATTTTTACGCATCAGATAATGTACATCTTGCATTATCTTGTTCATCGTGCTTAGAAGGTTATGCATGTACCTATTAAACAAGCATTTAAAAGTACGTGGACATGTTCCTTGTTTGTTTGTTTGATGCATTTAAACGACCACACAATGGATATGTTATCAATTTTTTTTAAAAATCTGTTTCACCATAACAACATCACAAAAAATAAAAAACGTAAATACAGAAATAATTGAAATAAATAGATGTGAAGTAGAACATCGCTTCATTTCATGTTCCATTTCACGTTCCATTCTGATTTGTTTCTTCATTTGCTTAGTTCGAAATAAAATCATTAATAGTATACGCGGCTGCTCCAAGGAGAAACAAAGTATCTGATTTTTTTGAAAATTTAACTAATAACATATTTGCATTTACTGTGGTTATTTCCAACTAAAAGGTGGTTAGAACAGCGTTAAAATGCAGTTATTCGCTTTCTAAACCCGAAATAAGCCGGGGTAGCCGTACGTACATGTATAGGCCATGAAAAAAATTGCTTCATCATGCAGTCGACGATACATTTTGATTTCAGAGAACTGGTCTCACACAAACATTGTTTAAATCTGATAGTTATTAAAAGATCTATTGTTGATGTTGTTTTAGCTACTAAAATTCTAGCATTCTGAATATGTATGTAATAAAAGTGGATTGAAGTTAAGTGTATGAACACACGTGCAGGGTAATTCACAAAATTCATTTTTCCCATTTCATTTCAATTCAATTTAACTCATTACTCTACTTTAAGCAAAGATTTGCCATGTGGTAAGCAGGGGGAGTTAATTAATCAACCCGAGCCATTTATTCAGTTTTCTTCTGAATTCATCTGAATTTCTGTTAGCTTAGGACTATCTTTTGGAAGAGAATTTCAGCGTCTGATGCAATGCAAGACAAAAGGCCAATAGTATGGAACCAAACGGGCCCAGATTACCTAAAGTGGATTTGAATGTAAGGTTCTACCACCTCGGTGGTTTCGTTTAAAGATTTCCTCCATCAAATTAGCATTCCCAGGCAAAGTATTTTTCCATCCTGGTGCTTCCAACAATACCTCTGTCAATCGGCGCGTTATTAATTGTTAAATTTAATCGGCTGTTAGAACATCCATCCTGACCAGCTGTGCTTATATCGTTAACTCCGATGAAATTTGGCATATCACGGAACTGATGTTTTAGGGTGGCCTAATCCGTGTAACATTTAATTAAGTGGGATTCGATTACATTTTTTTTTTCAAGAAAGCGGTTTTTTATTGTACGTGTATGTATCTGATTATTAAAGTGATTGGATATTTTTTTCTTCCATCTTCTCGCGATCCTGCACGCAGCTGCCAGGCGCTATACGCAATAGAAGAGGGTTTACTTTCCACTCGTTACATTTTTGTAGGTTTTCCTTTCACTCGAATTTCTCCGTTGCGAAATAAGTAGGAATTGAGGACTCGAGGTTGTTGGACTCTTAACGAAAGGCTAGCCTAGTTTAGATAGTGTTTTTCCGACATATTTTAATGAGCTACTTCTTCGATACGCATTGAGCGTTCTCAAACTCGGTGACTAACCGAGTGAGCGAAATTCTGTCGAGAGGCTCCTTACATGCATTTGTTAGGAGCGACTACATGTAGATTTCAAAGGCCCAAGAAATGAGAAAAAAACCACTTATAAGAGCATTTTTGTGCAAGGGGAGCGGTGTGTGTTGCTTGGTCCTGCTTGCTCGTTTGTTTAATCGCGTGTCCATCTGAGAGGTGAGAGGGAAATTAGTCTCTTGAGGGGCTACATGTACATTCTACTGAGCGTGTCAATTGGAACGCGGCATAAAACGCGTTCAGTAAATTAAGTAGCCTCTTGGGAGAGGTTACTTTCGCTATCACCTCTCACATGGACACGCTGGAATAGCTAAAACAGCGGCCTTCTTTCACTGGCAGTCGCAGAAAATAAGAATTTTAATGGAATGTCAAAAACGATTTGTTCGTTTATTAAAATTGCGATCCTGCAATGTTTATGCGTTTGTTTACACAATAATGCCGGTGTTTTATTTCCTTTCCAATAACTGAGAAAAACGAGGTGATTTAAGATGCTGAATTGCTTTGTTTCTGCTTGCAATAATAGGCCTACCCAGTGACGCAATGCTAAGATATCTCATTCGTTACGCAAAAAATATTGAAAACATTCAAATGCGATAGGGTTTATTTTGCTAGTTGTTGGCCAATAAAGGCTGTTAATGAGGTACAATGGAGGTTAAATATGGTCTATTCAAACGTTTTTTCAACCTAAGCACATCAAGCAAAAAATAAGCATTGTAATTTGTGAATACATGTTCATTACAGCTACGGCCGTGTCATTTGCTGTGTTTTTAAAGCCATGGCACCTAATTGTGAAAAGGGAAATTGGCAAAACTTATGGGATACAATTCTTGAAATGATATTTAGGTGAATCCAATATACGTGTATTTGCACGATACCTGATGTAGATAAATGAGTAGGTAGCTGACGCAAGACATTGGTCTTTTGGATGGTTATTCTGCACCATCTTTGAATTTCCAAAAGTTGCCAAACTGAGGTTTTCAGAATAAGAATAACGATTTGAGCGCGATGCTCTAAAATAAAATTGCGCATAAAGATGGACTTGGCACTGCATAAGTATTCTTCGCAACTTCTATGCTTGCAATATTTCTGCCACAAAGTAGCATCGAAACGGTGTTTTGGAAGGGTCTGTGTCATCGACATATCACATGTACTGCTGAAATGATTTTCTACAGCATATTGTCACGATGAAGTGTAGTGACCGAGCATGAATCAAAACAGCTCACTTCTGTAATCAAGTGATTGAGTGACAACATTTTTACTTCCATGTTTGTTGGTTATCAACGGTAAACAAACGATGGATATCAAAAGCACTCTTTTTTATGGATATGGAATGCAGGCGAAGAGCTCTCAAGGGAGAAAGTGTGTTGTGCTCGTTTCGAATCGGAGGGAAGGCAGCTCTGTTGTTAGAACAGCCAGCTTCGTTTCGAGGCCAATTCGGAGGTAAATGAACTGGAGTTCGTTTCTAGGTCACAATGTGAAATCCCGTTATATTTTCCTTTCTGTAACTATCACTCTTACCAGTTGCCTCCCATGTGTTATCTCAGAGTATGATGTCCTCGTTTTGCTCTCCAGCGACGTCATCATTTTCATTTCTAAATGGTGATTTGCATACTTTCTGCCTAATTAATTAGAGGTAACGGACCTGAAATTGGCTTGGCTGTTAGCTGGCATCAATAATCGTACTTTCTTTAATCAGGTTTAAATCTTCGCTATTTCAATATCAACGTTGCGTTAAACCTATCCATATTGGCGTGTAACGAAATAATGAACATCTTACTATATGAGAGAAGGCAATCGAATAAGTACCGGAATATGCAGAATTAAGACCATTAATTGTGCGAAATTTTGAATAATTCGAAATTCTCAGGCAACGTTTATCGAAAATACTATTTCGTTATCTTCTGGGAAATTAAAAATTGTTGGTACATGTTCGCGGATTTGTTTTTTTTTACCTGCGTATTTAATGTGTAACTCAGAAACCTAGTTTTCAAAGGAACTCTGGAGTGAGTCAGTTTCACTTCTTATTGTTTGTTAAGCCTAACGTTGTTCGAAAAACTTTAATTGAGGGTAAATGTCAAACAGAAGTGAATTGTTCTAACAGACTGAAAACTCCATTTAATCGAAAATACACACAAGGCTGTAATCACTGGACCTGACTCCTTATCTGACAGTTGATCGAGTTGTGGAGGTCCGTGATAAGCACAAACTAGCCATCGAAAATCTTCCGAAATTGTGGTAACCTGATACTGGGTGAAGCAAAATTCGGTATGCAGAGTTTCCATTAGAGTAATTCGTGTTTTGACAATGTATATTTTTTTCCTTCTATGTTTGTTATACAAATGCAACGGCATTTTAACGTTCCTATGCGAGAATTTCTGTTTGAGCTCGCCTTTTGCGCCTGGCCTGAATAAATAATTCACAGGCTAACATGTTCCGATAGAGATATTAACACAAACACAAATTGGTTCGTGTCTTCCCGAAAACGCGTATTTAGAAACAATGGTGGAAGTACTTACTGTAAGTGAGTTGAATTTTTCAAACAGTTGAGTGCAAATGAATTTTTGTTTGTTTTACTTGAGTATATTGTCTTTGAAAACTTTCAAATGGAAGGTAAATCATGATTTCGGTGAAGGGGTACAGGTTTTAGAAAATTTCCAAAACGAAACTAATACCATCACCATTTTGCATTACATGTATCATAAACACTCATGGTTAGTGAATTGAAACGAGTGTCTGGAGTTGATAATAACAACGAACTTATCAAACATTTGCATTGTTTTCTTTTTACATGTATGTAAACACAGCATTGTTTGGAAATGTTTCGAAACTTGTATGAATTCAGTTTAAAATAACAATTTGAGCAATTTGATTTGATGAATCTAAACGTTGGAAGACAAATCTGTGATCGATTTCCTGCTTCTACATATGCAAATACAGTACAAGACCATCTAAAAGATTTTCCAGACACATTTCCTTTAAATTTGTAAAAGAGAAATCCTATAAAGGTTGAATTCAGTGCACCTGTTTAAAACCGAGGAAAATTTTAAGTGAAATGCATCCTAGCTGACATTCTCTCACAATAGCCTACTGAGTTTGCATGAATAAGAATCGGGTGCTAAAAAAACTGCTATTTTTGTTTACACTTTCAGCATTTTCCCGTTTTCGTTTTCTGCCTATCCTGAATCGATTATAAAAAAATAATAAAAAAACGCGACCGATAGCGTGTTGTGTAGATGTTACAAGTGTAATTTAAGGTAATGATACCACTATTATTTGGCATTGTGTTACCGCTGGGTGCGTGGATATTCTAATTTAACAATTAATTTCCAACTATGTCGCGCTCTGCGGAGCGTGATTTCAGTGCGGTTTTTTGTTCTTTTAGCGAGTGTGAGTTTTAATTAAACACATTAAAGCGTCAACTATTACTATTTTTTCCTAGATTTTCTAATTACATGTAGTGAGGTTGTATTTAAAGAGAACGTTTAGCTTTAAAATACGCGTCATACTTCGGTTTATTTGATTTCCGTTGATCGAATAACCAATAGTGAATTTCAGCTTTGATGCTCATAATCGCGAGATGAATTATTTCTAGCTCACTTCTATTTTTAGATCCGCCAATTAGTGGAGCATCAGTAGTATAGCTAATTCACAGTCAGCCAGAAAACAACAACCCTCGATCTAATTATGATGTTCTTCCGTTAAAGAAATTAAACGTGACTTAACATGGTTTATTTAGAACAGGTGACGTGAGGCGATTGCAACGGCCTGCGTGACGTCAAAGGTTTAGAACAGGCTATAATGTATCTTTCCTTCTTGACCACAAGCTCTAAGAATGTGTGGCGCCACAAGAATCTGTTTCCATGCACACTATAACATTTTTCAATACGCACGATATGGGTGTCCCTCAATCTATCATATCTTACTGCGATTTCTAGAGACCTTAATGAGCCTTTGATAGTCCATGATTTGCAACTGGGTCTAGTAACTTCTCAATTTGAATGCGCATAACCGTAAGGTACAGTAGGTCGTTGGTAGCCAACGCAATTTCACAAGTTCACATTTCGCTGTTGAATTTGGGGCCCAAATCCGTTTTTACAATTTTTTTTCCACTGCAAGGAGGTAAAGGGGCACAAGCAGGAACGGCCTACTTTTGGTAAGTACAAGATAGCGTCATGCTTTCTTAAAAAATGCCTCCGAAAATCGGTCCGATGAAGGTGTTATTTATTATTGGCTGCATTTTGTTCGCGTGTAAAACTATACTTATGTTAAGGTAATCCCGCACATGGTCACAGGATTAGAATCGTTTTTTTGCAATAAGATGTGTAATACGTTGTGAAGTTGAATATTCGTGAAAAAAGTGAGCTGAACCGTTGGATAGACCCATATTTCTGCGCACAAAAAACCCTTTCTTTTTTAACACGAACATTTGCATTTGTGAATTCATGATCATGACTCTCACTTTTTTCTCTCTCAATTATCATAATGCGCCATTCAGCGTTTTATTATGCGAGGTGGGTTCTGCTCTGCTAATTTTGACCCCATTATATTTTGTATAAGCCGTAAGAAATGAAATTAAAAATTCATAGGAATGAAACGTTGCGTAGCCTACAAATAAAAATAAGGCATCACGCGAGGGAAAAAAGTTTTACTTTGACAAAGGGAAATTTTGATATTAAAAATTGCTCAGCTTTTGAAGTTCATTTTGGCGTCATTGAATATGCACAATTTGGCAACGCAAGAAAGTAAAATTTTTAGGGGCGAAAAAAAACTTAATCACTCGACCAATGCTTTGAAAAAATTCGGATAATTTTAGTGGCAATCTAGATCATGCTAACAGGACTAGAATAATTAGATGGGAAATGTATTGTGTGTGGACATCGTGACGAATTGCCGTTAACCTGCTCAAAAGCCAACCTCAGTTACCGTTAACCTTGAGTTTAGAAAATCTCGGAGCTATCTCCCCCAGTTTTTTAAAAAAATCGAAAGCTATTACCGCTTATCGGTGTTTTTGCTTTGTGTTAATGATGGTTTAACTAAGGCCATATAACTTTAGTATTCCCCTATGTTTAGTTAAATAGAGACAAGATAGGCCTATAATAAATCTTATAGGACTCTAAACTTATCTCATTTCCAAACAGCAGCCCATTTTAACCAAATATGCTAATTCTTTCTTTGGTTTGTTTGAAGTGCAGGATACTACTGATTATTCGGAGGCACATAATACGCAAAATAAAAAGCCATATAATGTATATTTGGGCGTAGCTGTACCAAGCCAATCAAGGCCAAGCCAAATTTCTCGGCCCCCTTTTACTGTATTCTGGTCAATCTAGTGTACAGATATTGAAAGTGAGTACAATTACACAGATGTGGGGAAAATGGTCATCCGCATCAATCCGAAATGGCGGATTGAAAAATTCGTTCCCAAAAAATGCGGATAATAATCTTTCAATGAAACATGATCGTAAATTCTTTAGGGAGTCGTCTCATTTTTTCAGTTAGTTTTTACGTGATTGGAGTCTATAATGAGATCATCAACGGCCTCAGAGATGATGTGTACGCTTTTTTTTTTCATAATTTTTTTCCTATTCGTATTTATTTAGAAAAAAATCGATTCTCGGTGAAGAAAAAAAGTTGTTTGCTACCTACATAAAATCTTGAATTTCTAACTAAATCGAGAAAGTTAATACAATTTTACAGTTGTACAGAATATTACAATATATGCTGTTGACAATTGACGTCTTAAATCTACCGAAACTCGATCTCGTTTTTCCAGGCCGTATCAAATTTTCATACGGCGTGCATGATATGCATAATGCCCAAATGCAAAAGAGATAAGCCGCTTGAACTAATTTAGCGTATGGTTACGGCTTTCGACTGTTAGCCCACTTTTGGCCACGTGTGCACCCCAAGTTATAATTGGATTAAATTATAGGACACGTGACGATCCCTTCCTCGTCGAACGCTAACGAGCGGTTAAATTTACGAACGCCATCCACTTCAACAGCCATGAACCAATAATGAAAGGCGCTGCTGCTATCGAGATGCAAGTGGTATGGAGGGCGGTGACGTTTCTGGATAGCGCCAGGCTGCTAAAATTGAGCAAACATTTGCCTTACGGACGTTATTGAGGGGTTACGGGTTTATTCACCTACCAGATAAAAAAATTAGATCACTGGGATATTGGAGATAGGGAAGCCAGGGGGCGCGCATCGATGACAACATTTAAAGGTTTCTGCACTAAACCCGTTAACCGAGAAATCGATTCGACTGTCTAGAAAACAAATGAGCTCTGGGTTGCTTATGTTTCGAATGAGACACCACATTCCATTCCTGTATATCACTAGGCTTTGAAACCAAGTTTGTTTTCTTGTTTAAAAAAAAGTCTTATTGCAATTTGCACAAAACACGTTTGGTCACTGTAGTAGCACATGTTGTGCGTTGGAAACGTGCATGAAACCGCATTCGATTGTAATGCGTTTGATGGCGTAATTTCGTCCAAACGAATTTTACTAACAAATCTTCAAGCACTAATACAGTATGGCACTGCTCTACCATGTGTGCCTCTCGCTCTCACATCTATATGCACTCTGAATGGATGGACACTCTTAATTGAGTAATTGACACTCTTACCACGTTATATCCGCTATTCCACTTGCAAACAATGTGAAATGGTTAGTTGCTAACTTGCTATTACGTGGTTTGTTGGTCCAATTTTTGGCACATGGAATGCAAACTATCCAGAGATTCCTAACTTTCTTACCTTCCGCCCAGTACAGTATACATTACACTGCAAGGTACATCCCATTACATGCTCACTACAGAACAGTAGGACGTAACGTGTTTCACTTTCCAAATTTATTGATATACATTTGGTTTGGCAGCTTAACTCCTCTATTAATGTTCTGAATGTCGTTTATGCATAGCCCTTGCCTAACCGTAAATGCAATCTACATTTTTTCATTTTTTTATTTTGATTATGTAGGTTAGTGTGGAACTAGCTTCACCCTTCATTGTGTTCAATGTACAGTATTTAGGAGGTTCCTCTTGCAAAATTTTCAATCGAATGAGGATTTATTGTAGTTTTTATTTTGAATTTTCCACTTGTGTAACT